>ML301921.1:0-29361 GCA_005239505.1 Nicotiana paniculata | reverse complement strand
GGGGAATTTGCGGTTAGAATAGGAATATACCTAATTGCTTTTCTTGGTTACTATACATGAATTATAAATGTGTTCTTGTTAATTCTAATTCAATAGGAATATAGGCGTTAGGTTAGCTTGAATAGACGGGTAGTACTTCGCGAGAAGGCTACGAGTAATATTAATTTTGTCAACCAATAAACCAAATAAATTAATTAGACGATTTAAGTGGAAACTCAACGGGGTTGTTAGCTAACCCATAGCACTAGAATATCGGCTTTTCTTGAATTCATATCTAATTTCGCCAACTTGTTTCTTTAATTTCATAGCTAACAATCTGCGGTTAGGATAGGAATATACCTAATTGCTTTTCTTGGTTACTATACAGGAATTATAAATGTGTTCTTGTTAATTTAGGAATATACGAGTTAGGTTAGCTTGAATAGATGAGTAGTACTTCGCAAGAAGGCTATGAGTAATATTAACTTTGTCAACCAATAAATCAGATAAATTAATTATATGATTTAAGTGAAAAACTCAACGGGATTGTTAGCTAACCCATAACTCTAGAATATCGGCTTTTCTTGAATTCATGTCTAATTTCGCCAACTTGTTTCTTTAATTTCATAGTTTGCTATTCTAGATTAGTTGTAGTCAAATATTCATACTTTAAAATCGCTTGAATAGATTAATTATTTGGGTTTAATTTAGTTGATAATTAATCACAAGTCCATGTGGGTACGATATCTGGACATACAATTCTATATTACTTGTCGACAACGTATACTTACGTATGCGATTGGGAGAAACGCGTACTCTAAGTTAAGATACTTTACCTTACTTTAGAGATTATGGGCGTGCTTGGTAGGAAGGAAAATGCGAAAATTTGTGGTTTTATCACTTATTTTCCTTTGTTTGGTTGGTAAGAGAAAATTTATTATCGAAATTTATTTTTAGTGTTTGATTAGAGAGTATAAAATATTTTTAGGAACACAAATTTTTATTCTACTCTCCTCAATCCACCTTTCCCAAAATCCCCATGTTTCCTATACTCCTCCCCCCTCCCCCCCGGACCCCACATTCCCACTCCGGACTCTATATTCATCAAGAATTTAATTATTCTTTTCAAAATTCGCACAAACCCAAAGGAACTAATGTACTACTTTACTTTTTCACACAAGAACAACGTTTAAATTTGATCTTGATAACTAAAATTAAATACTTTATTTTGTTGAAAAAGAAAGTATCTTTTCTACAGCATGAAAGGAAATTACTCATTTTGTTAAATGATAGAAAATACTTTTTCTACATCATGAAAAGAAAATACTCAGTTTGTTGAAATGAGGAAATATTTTTTCTACATCATGAAAAGAAAGTACTCATTTTGTTAAAATGAAAGAAAATAGTTTTTCTACAACAGGAAAGAAAATACTTTTTTCTATAGCATGAAAAGAATGTACTCTTTTTTTGAGAAAAAATACTTTTCCTATTACAGGAAAAGAAAATATTTAGTTTATTAAAATGAAAGAAAATACTTTTTCTACATCATAAAAAGAAAGTACTCTTTTTTTGAGAAAAATTACTTTTTCTATTCAAGAAAAAAAATACTTAGTTTATTGAAATGAAAGAAAATACGTTTCTACATCATGAAAAGAAAGTACTCATTTTTTGAGAAACAATACTTTTTCTATTCGAGGAAAAGAAAATACTTAGTTTATTGAAATGAAAGAAAATACCTTGTCAACATCATAAAAAGATCTTCCTTCATACCAAACACACCATATAAGGAATGATATTTGTTATTTCTCGAGAAGAATTGTATTAAGTTTAAATATTTCACCTTTACAACACTACTTATACTAATATTATACATGATTTCAGGTTATTGATGCAACAACTATAAGATTCGATCATTATGCATAGCTTCTGTTATCCCAAAAATGGATAACAATTGAATTTATATGTGATTTTAAGGATATGTGATCTCACTTGGCACAAACTGAGAAAATATGTAAATAGATATTAAAATTGACTGCAAAGAAAAATAAAGCAAACCAAATGATATGTGCAGCTTTGGCCCTCGCGACAAGTTACCCTCGAACCAAATACTGAGCAAAATAAGATACGAACAGATAATTGAGAACATAAGGAAAAGGATAGTATATTGCTTGGAATTGCATGAATCTGATGCCTTTACAAATGACTAGACCCCTTTTATATAGTAGGAAAGTTCTACTTATGCTATAATTCTAAATACAGTAAGAAATTCATGATTTGCTAATTGATCGGCCTGATGTTGATATGTGCCGAGACTTTCGTCTTGATCTTTCCTTGATCACGGATATTACCATTTACCGTTACTTGACTAAGTAAACCTCCAGCAGTCTCGCTTGATCTACGTTCTGCTTAGTCTCGATCTCGGCCGATCTCGTCCTTGGTCGGTCTTTGAATTAAAGGTTCAGTAATCTAACTTCATACTAAGGCTTGATATAACATGAGGTTGAACTGTGGCCTATCATGATCCAACCTCGATTAGTCGTAAGAAGGGCAGGCCCATTTTGACCGTATACAGATAGTTCCCTCATTTCTCAAAAATAAGATGATGAGAAACGACAAGAATTCTTGAACCCCATCTTTGTGAGTGATGATGCCAGTGATGAGCTCGACCACGATGTAAGCCATGAAACATTCCGTCGGTCCAGTTACCAAGGCATTAAATACTTGTCTGGTGCTGGTCGATCACTATTGGTTCTGAACCGTCGCCTTCTACCTATAAAAAGCCTCAACCCTATTTCATTCAAACTTTTACAATCGAAGCCTTTTATGCTCTTTCTTTCAAAGAATCCCCTTAATTCACAATTTCCATATCCAAAATCCTTTGAACTCTAATCAACATCCTTACTCTCTTATTTATTGTTCATAAATGGCTAAAACTTCCAAAATGCTACCGCAAAAAGAGGTTGTTTCTTCATTACCTCCCGCCGGTTTGAGGCTGCGACGGAGCCCCACCTTGAGGAATTCGTTGCGACGGGGTGACCAACCGTCACCAATTTTAAAATAGATAAGACCTCCTCAGTGTGCAGGGTCGATGCGAGCCGATGTCAAGGTATATATGTACCATCACTGAGGACAACCTCGAAAATGTCAAGGAAGAATGCAACTGGGTGAACAAAGATGTGGTTGTTCCTTCTCCTGAGGAATCGATCACCACCTATGTGGAGGGGTATCTAAGTGTTTACACTTACCCTTTTACATTTAGTCCCTTAGACCGTATCATTGTCGCCTTCTGCAGAAGATACAACGTCACCCTAGGCTAGATCCACCCTTCGTTCTGGAGAATCGTCAGCCTCCTCCATTTCGTTATGAGTAAGATCGAGGGATGTCCATTCACCCTCGACCATCTCATGTGCCTTTACAGTCCTCAGATCTATCGAGGGGGACTAATCAAGCTTGCCCGCGGCCTAGCAGAGCCCCGTTATCTAGCATCCATAAGTCTCGGGATCGAGGCTGGATGGGAAGGTTCATCCGAATAAGAACATCGGACCTGATTCCAGCCGTAGGCATATCGTTCCCGGAGAAGTGGAACATAAATCGTAAGTACTTTCTCCTTGAACATTTGATTTTCCCTTTCATTTCCTTACATCTTTTTTTATCTATGTTTTGGTGTTGCAGTTGTGGACCAGATACCGGACCCGGTTTCGGAATTAAAGCAATGGGTTGAAGGCCTGATGTTATCAAAGGGTCGATGGAAGGCTCGCAACCATGGTAAATTTCTGTCCCGGATTGTTTATTATTTCGGCCTTTTTGCAAACTAACTCATCTCCCTTTCTTTTGAAGGTCTCGAGAAGGATGTTGCAATGAGACCTCCTTTTGATGACGAGGAAACCCTTTCCCAGCCATCAGCTCCAAAGCTGGCCAAGGAGAGAAAGAGAAAAAGGGCTCTGAGTCCACTGGGCTCAGAAAAGAAAAAACCGGCGAGGAAACCTCGTAAGCCCAACGCGAATGCTGGTGCTATGTCCTCGGACTCAATCCGCCGATTAAAGGATGAGTTTGAAGAAGAAGAAGAAGAAGAAGAAAACTCCAGGCTAGTGGCCCGTACGCGGGCTACTACTTCGGTACAATAGCCCTCCGAACCTAAGGCAGTTGATGAGGGATCTTTGGCCGAGGTCCCTGAATCAGAAAAAGGATAGGCCGCCCCATCCCTAGCTAAGACGGTGGAAAGAGAGACTAGAGGCAAGGCTTCCCAAATACTGGAAGAGGTTCCTAGGGTCGAGCTCGGGGTGGTTGATATTTTGGAATCCCCCCATATTTCGGATGCCATGATTCAAGAGGTCAGCATGTTAGATAGTCATCGGATTGATCTCCAAGGTTTCTTTGATAGGCTCGAAGCTTCTACTTCTGAGGATATTACCAGATTCGGTGATTTACTAGTGTCGAAGAAAATACTGTCACCGGGTGCCACTGGATCTTCATCGAGCTCGAGGTTGGTGGACCAATTTCTGGCTCCGAGCGTTAACTCAGGAAATGACATATAGAGCTTAAAGTCTCGGAGGATGCCTAAGTCTTCTCTTCCCATGTCGGGGTTTCCATCTATCTGAAAGGCTTGGTGAATGAGGAGGACCAAGCCTTGATGAATGATGTGGGGGCCACTTGCCTATTCAACGAGGCTCAACACACTTTAAATCGGGTAATCTCCGAGAAGATTTTTCTTACTTATTTTACACTCAGGATTATAGATTATTATTAACATATTCTTTCTTATTTGCAAGCTTCAGTGTTGCACCACGAATCCTTCCTCAGAGTTCGAGAGGAGCAAAATTCCGAGGTTTGGGACCTTATCAAGGAAAGAGACACTTATAGGCTCCTCAATGAGAAGCTTCAGGACAATTTAGTTGCGGCTCGGGGAGAGCACACTAATATGGCCGAGCAGGTATTCCAAATACTTCATGATAGTGAAAATAAGTTAGAGATAATAGCTAATGATCTGATTCTGCAGATCTGAAAGAGGCTTGAGCAGATCGGACGGCTCGACAACCAGGTGGACGAGATACGGGTGGAGGCTGAAGCTTTCAAGAAAAACATGGATATCCTGGCTGCGAAAAAGGAGACCGTCCAAGCACAGTTGGATTCGACCGAGACTCAGCTTCAAGTTGCGAAGGAGAAAAACTTGGTGCAGACCGAGAAGATCAAAGATCTTCAGTCTCATCTGGATTCGGCCACCAACAAGATCAAGGCAGCTAAATCTGAGGTGACCACGACAAGTATTAAAGCTCATGAAAGGGTGGCCCAATTGAAGGTTGACGTCGAGTCCATCCAGACCAAGTCTAGGAGCATGATAAATCATGAAAAATGGCAGGCTCGGAGGGAATCCCTTGAGGATGCTCAATCCCAGGAATTCGACATTGTGGCCGATGTCGATAATGTCCGAGCATAAGAAAACCAAGCTCGGAAGCTAGCCTTCCCCGAGGATGACTCCGATAGCCTTAGTGAATTTGAAAATTGGGAAGACCCCGAGGGCGGAGATGTTGCCTCCGATGGGGACCAAGCCTCTTAGGACTTAGTATATTTTTGTTCTTATTTTTGCACCTTTTATGAGGTTGTTTTGCGCCGTTGTATTTTTTTTTTTTGGACTTGGCCGATTTGACCCTTGTAAAGAAGACCATTTTATATAATAAATACAAGTCTTTCTTTTCCCTTTCGGCTCTTAAGTTTTTACTTTCTTTGCTTTTTAATTTGTAATCACAAAGGTTAAAATGTCTTAGCATGAGATAATAAGGTAATGTTCGAGGGTCCGAACAACCTTTGCATTTGTTAGAGTTTCTGGGGATCGATATTATCGAAGCTCTTCTCGAAGATGTTTTTAATTTGTGACTTTATCGAGGGTAGCTTTTTTAGAACCGGTTATGAAAGAACTTTTTTATTTTTAGGATTATTTCGGTACGAAATTCAGACATTTCCGAGCAACGTTAAATTGGTCGTAGCCTTTTAGTTCGGGATCTGCCCATTTGGCTTATTTTCCCATTTCGTTCGGGCTTGCCTGAGATAATAGTTCTCGAGTGGGGTGGTCGTGGCCTTTGGAGATCGGGGAGCTGCCTATAAGATATTTTGTCTCCGAGTCCTGATAACTTGGGTTGTTTGAGCTGCACGATAGTCCCTGAGTGAGGGAGAGATCGTTCGAGTTTTGGTTAAGTATTGCCCTTAGGCTCATTATAGTACGAAGCTCTTTAAGAGATGTAAAGGGGGATGAATTTAAACTTCAGATGCATGCAAGGAAATTACTTCTCTTTATTCTTGATCAAAATAGTCATACATGCTACGTGTTTAAGTCGGGGCTCGATCAATCTATGTGGGCACAGTTCTTTCTAACCGTTTGGCCCTTACAATAAATCCTATCTATCGAGACCCTCCTTTTATGAAGTAATTTCCTCGCTAGAGTTGATATTCGAAGATAATGTATACCCGAGGGTAGCCCCACAGTATTCGAGGTTGATTGCAAAGGAACCTCGAATATTGTTGAATTGACCTTCGATGCTCGTAATCGGGCTTGATTCTAAGTGAGTGCGATTCACTGTTGTCTCGTTAAAAACCTCGCCAAAAAATCCATCTGGGACAAAATCGGTTCAAGGGAAAAAGAGTGTAACACGTGCTTTCAGACCTAAAGACTTCATTTCGTCTGCTGAATAATTCACTGCCGATTCTTGTTGATCACCTACAAGTGTTAGTCTAAAACAAAAATGAAAATAGAAAGGGTCGTACCTTAGCAGTAGTATAGTTTTAGGTGTGATATATTCCAATTGCCCAGTAGTCATTCCACATTCATCGTTCCGAGCTTGTAGGACCCTTTTCCGATGACCTCAAGAATCTGACACGGTCCTTCCTAGTTTGGACCTAATTTTCCTTCGTTCGGATTTCGGGTGTTGAGGGTGACTTTCCTTAGAACCAAGTCCCTGGCGCTAAAATTTCGAAGATTGGCTCTTCGATTGTAGTATCTCTTGATCTGCTATTTTTGGGCGGCCAATCAGACGAGGGAGGCTTCACGTTTTTCATCCAACAATTCTAGGCTCGTATTCATGGCCTTGTTATTTGACTCTTTCGTTGCATATCGGAACCTGATGCTAGGTTCTCTGAGCTCAACCAATATTAGATCTTTAGCACCATAAGCTAATGAGAACGGGGTAGCTTTGGTACTAGACTTTGATGTTGTGGGTATGCCCAAAGAACCTCGGGTAGGATTTCCTTTCATTTCCCTTTGGCGTTGGTTAGTCTCTTATTAAGATTTTGGATGATGGTTTTGTTGGTCGATTCAGCTCGTCTGTTCCCCCTGGGATGATAAGTTGTTGATAAGATTCTTTTGATCTTGTGATCCTCAAAAAATTTGGTCACCTTGCTGCTGATGAATTGCTTTCCATTATCACACATAATTTCGGAGGGCATCCCGAATCGACATCTGATATGGTCCCAAAAAAAGTCCATGACTTCTTTTTCCCTAACTTTCTCGAAAGCCTGTGCTTCAACCCACTTGGAGAAATAATCACTCATAAATAAAATAAATTGAGCCTTACTTGGGGTCGATGGAAGAGGGCCAACGATGTCCATTCCCCACTTCATAAACGGCCATGGGGACAAGACCGAGTGGAGCAGTTCCCCGGGTTGATGAATCATTGGTGCATGCCTTTGGCACTTGTCGCATTTTCAAACAAACTATTTTGCATCATTCTCCATGTCGATCCAGTAGTATCCTTCTCTGATCACTTTGTGGACCAATGATTCAGCACCGGAGTAATTTCTGCAAATTCCCTCATGAACTTCCCTTAAAATGTATTCGGTATATCCTTGCCCCAGACATATTGCTAATGGACCATCGAATGTCCTTCTGAATAATGTTCCGTCTTCGTTCAAGATGAATCGTGATGACTTTGTGCGAAGGGCTCTTGATTCTTTTGGATATGATTGGAGCCTCCCATTTTTCAAATACTCTATGTATTTGTTTCTCCAATCCCAGGTCAAACTTGTGAAATTTATCTCGGCATGACCTTCTTCGACCACCGATCTCCTGAGTTGTACGACAACCCCCTAATTGAGTTTGTTGTCTTTGACCGATGACCCTAGGTTTGCGAGGGCATCGACCTCACTATTCTGGTCTCGAGGTATATGTTTCAAAGTCCATTCTTTGAATTTGTGTAGAGTTACATGTAGCTTATCCAGGTATCTCTGCATTCGGTCATCTCGAATTTCAAAGGTTCTATTAACCAGGTTCACCACTAGGAGGGAGTCATATTTGGCCTCGATCACCTCCGCTCCCATGCCTTTGGCTAATTCAAGACCTGCAATTATGACCTCATATTTTGCTTCATTGTTAGTCAATTTTATAATTCTGATGGATTGCCTAACTACATTACCTGTGGGTAGTTTTAGCACGATCACGAGTTCGGACCCCTTTGCGTTCGAAGCACCGTTTGTAAAGAGGGTCCAAATTCCCTATGATGTACCCGAGTTTACTAACAATTCTCTTTCAACCTCGGGTACAAGGGCCGGTATGACGTTAGCCACGAAGTCTTCTAATATTTGGGACATGATGGTTGTTCAGGGTCGATATTCAATATCGTACCCGTTGATTTCTACAGCCCATTTGGACAACCGACCCTGAAAGTTTGGGTTTATGAAAAATATTTCAAAGTGGATAAGTTGTTACAACACATACAGGATGTCATTGAATGTGTGGTTTTAGTTTCCTAGAGGCACTTATCAAAGCGAGCGCCAATTTTTATAGATGGGGATACCTAGTTTCGGCCTCACCCAAGGTCTGACTAACATAATAAATGGGGAATTGTGTAACTTGTTCTTCTGGGACCAAAAATCCACTTAATGATATCTCTGATACTGCTAAATACAAATTAAGTTGCTCGTCCACCTTTGGCGTGTGAAGCAGCGACGGGCTCGATAAGTATCATTTTAGCTCCTCCAAGGCATGTTGGCATTCTGGAGTCCACGTGAAGTTATTCTTCTTCTTCTTCAATAACTAGAATAATTGAAGACTTTTATCGGAGGACCTCGAGATGAATTGTCCCAGGGCGGCTATGCGCCCCGTTAACCTTTGCACGGCCTTTACGTTGTCTACTAGCATGATGTACTTGATAGCTTTGGTTTTGTCGAGGTTGATCTCGATGCCTCGATTGGATACCATGAAGCCGATAAAATTGCCAGAGCTGACCCCGAAAGCACATTTCTCTGGGTTGAGATTCATGTTGTACTTCTTCAGTATATCGAAAGTTTCCTGCAAATGCTTCAAATGGTCCTCTGCTCATAGGGACTTAACTAATATGTCATCAATATAAACCTCCATTGATTTTCCTATTTGTTCTTTGAACATCCAGTTCACTGGGCGTTGATAAGTTGCAGCAACCTTTTTTAGTCTAAATGGCAATACATTATAACAGTAGGTGCCGTAATTAGTGATAAACGAGGTCTTCTCCTGATCTTCCGGGTTCATCTGTATTTGGTTGTACCTAGAATAGTGATAAGTAGGGATTTCGACCGCTTATTTGATCTTTTTTGCTTGTGCTTTAGCTCGAAAATTCTTAAAGGTATCCCCGAGAACTAGTGAAATGAGATTTCTTGCAGGAATATTGGGAAACGAGCCAAAGAAGTGAAAATTAACTCAAAAAGGAGTCAAAAATTGGACGAGGACCAAACAGGGCAAAAGCGCTTATAGTCGAACCGCACAATACTGTGCGCAAACAATGAAGGATCCATGTCAAAGTAGTTTCAGAGTATGCGGACCACATAATTATGGTGCGGTCGCAGAAGAGAGATTCAGAGAGTTGGGATTTTGAGCAATTGAAGGCATGCGGACCGCACTATTATTCTGCGGCCGCACTCACTAGTATGCGGACCGCAGAGGAATAGATTCAGAAAGCCTTGAAGTGAAGATGTTCAGACTGCATGAATATTGTGCGGTCGCAGAAGCCAGTGTGCGGCCACACTCACAAAGGTGCGGTCCGCAAAATCAAGTCCAGATCACAGTTCAAGCCAAGTGTGCGGCTGCACTCAGAAATGTGCGATCTGCACAACTAGATGAAGTGAGGCCGCATCCCAATTTTATGCGGCCCTAGAAGGCCAAGTTGACCAGTCAAGCTCAGAGTGCGAACCGAACTCAAAATTATGCAGCCACACAACCTCCGGAGGGGTATTTTTTTCAGATATTTTCAGCATACTATAAATAGAAGTTTTTATTAGGTTAAGTTTAGTTTTTGGAGAGCACCTGTGCCATTTTTCTTTACTGCTTTAAGTAATTTTGTACTAGATTTGTCTCCAAATATTAGATTTTCTTCCCATAATTAATTATTATGGATTCTGTCTTTATTTCTTCTTTAATTTCTGCATTTTTCATGAGTAGCTAAATTTCTGGCTAGAGTTGTGACCCAACACTAGTGTGGGTATTTGATGGGTATTTAATTTAGGGCTTGTTTGTGATTGAGTTAGTGATATTTAGCCTAGTTCTTGATTGAAATCAAGAACTAATGGTTGCAAACATTGATTCATGCCTGATTGACTTAGTCTTTACTTGAGAAAGAGGGACTAAGTCTAGGAAAACTTGGCTAACAAGAAATTGGGGTGAGCTCAAGAAATTGATAGCCCCAATAAAAGGGTTGAATCTAGAGATAGTAAGACCTGAATTGAGCTATTATCACTTGTTTTGTGCAATACCTGTTTGGACTTGAGAAAGCCAAATTGGAAAAAATCACTCAAACTACCGAGAGGTATATAGTGAGTAACCGAGTGTGATTGCTATATTACAATCCCGACCAATCAAACTTGCCCTAGAGTTTAAAATCAATTACGTAATCATCTAGGTGGAAGTCATGAGCCTAGATCCTTTTACCATTTTTTAAACAACAAAACTAAAAATATTGTCTCTTAGTTTTATATTTGCAAACAATAGAACAAAATTAGAAATAGAACAACAACCAATATTGTGGAAGTGTAATTTAGGTCAAAACATACATTCACTCTAAATATATACCTAATCCCTATTATAACTCTCTGTGGATTCGATCACGACCTTCATTGGGTTTATTATTGCAACGACTGCCTCACTACCTAATTGTGGTGTGGGTTTAGCCGAGATTAATTTTTGGCGCCGTTGTCAAGGAGTTAAACGAATTTAGCTATATATCCAGGTTTTTGTGTGTTTTGTCTTTATTTCCTTACAAGTCACTAATTTTGTTTTGAATTCCTTATAGGTACGAAATGGCTCTCAACAATGAACCCATTAGAAATTTTCCATTGGGAGAGGAGGTAGATGATGATCAAGGAGATGAGATTCATCCTGAACCTCAAGTAAACAGGCGAGGCCGACCACCTCATGATAATATCCCAAACCTTCCCCCACCTCCACCAAGAGCGGCAGCGTACTGGGTGTTGCCAAATGAGGGTTATTCCAGTGCTATAATCCCGCCCTGTATTAGGGCGAGCAACTTCCAAATCACCAACGTGATGCTTACAGTACTTGAGAAACGGGTTTCTTCATCGGAGCTCCAAGCCAAAATTCTTACAAGCATCTCAAGGGGTTCGTCGATACTTGTTGGGGGAGCAAACAAACAAATGTTTTCGAGGATGCACTGCGTTTGAGGCTATTTCCCATTTCTCTACGGGGAAAGGCTTTGGACTAGTTAGAGAGATTCCCAATCATTCCATCCATACTTGGGATGAGTTGACCAAAAAGTTCATTTCCAAATTCTTCTCTCCAAGGCACATGGCTACATTAAGGGATGAAATTTTAGCGTTCAAGAAAGATCCCAATGAGCCATTGCACGAGATTTGGGAAAGATATCGTACCATGGTTAAGGAGTGCCCGAATAATGATATGATCGAGGCCATGATCGAACAAACCTTCTACAGGGATATCAACACAACTAATAAATGTGTGGTAAATCAACTCGCTAGTGGGAACTTCATGAACACACCTTATGCCGAAGCTTGTGAAATTTTGGATGAGATGGCGGATACTTCGTCAGCATGGAAAAGTAGGGCCAATGTTAATCAAGGTGAACCAAATGTCATTCACCTACACAAGGAGATACATGATCATGGGCAAGCTATTGCAGAGTTGACAACCACAATGAACTAATTGGCCAAGGCTCAGCTTCAACAGGTTCAAGGACCGAAACAAGTGAATGTTATGGAAGGGGTGAACATGATGATGAACAAGAGACGGCAAAGAGATCAACTAGTACAGAACAGTCCGGAACAATTTGAACAAGAAGATAGTGGTTATGACCATGGTGATTCATATAATGAGCAAGAAGAAGAAGTGCAATATGTCAACAATTATCAAGGGTAAAGAAATAATGCTCAAAACCAACAATAATAAGTCAAGAAAATTGGAACAACCAAGGCCACCAAGGCAATTGGAGTGGTGGCAATAATAACAATCAAGGCAATTGGGGAAATAATAATAATCAAAGTAATTGGAATAATCAAGGGAACCAAGGAAATTGGGGAGGCAATATCAAGGTAATTGGGGTGGTAACAATCAAAGCAATTGGGGAAGCAACAACAATCAAGGGGGTTGGAACAATTACAATCAAGGGAATCAAGGGTCGGGCTTTCAAAGGCCCCCGATGTATCAACAACCAATCAACCCAGCTCCATGTCTGTCACAAGGTTATAGTTCTTCCAATAGTGAAATGGGATGGATTGAAAATATGTTTAAGCAAATGATGGAGAAAAATGCCGACTCTGATGCTCAATTGGCCTCCCACAACACCTTTATCCGCAATTTGGAGGTTCAACTAGGCCAAATATCACAAGCTTTAGACACTCTCCCTAAGGGGGCACTACTTAGTGATAAGGTGGTGAACCCGAAGAGTGGGAACAATATTGGGTATGCAATGGCCGTAACAACAAGAAGTAGAAGAGGTGGAGTTGCAAGTACCTCAAACCAAAGAAGAAATGTGGATGATGATGTGTTGATTCAAGAAGATAAAATGACAATCAATGATGTTCAAGCTAATGAAGAGGTTAGGATTTACATTGATGAAAGTGTGGAAGAGACACAAGAGGAAGTGAACCTGTCTAGGGAGCACATGATAGACATACCAAATCAGGTAGTGCAAAACGCCAAGGCACCCATGCCAAAGCCTCCTCCTCCATATCCTCAAATACTCGCAAAGCAAAATAGTGAGAATAAATCAAAGAAATTTATTGATATGATGAAGTGTTTGTCCATAAATGTGCCATTGGTTGAAGCCTTAGAGAAAATGCCGGAGTATGCCAAGTTCATGAAGGATTTGGTAATGAAGAAGAGATCAATGAATTGTGAAACGATCAAAATGACATATCAAGTGAATGTTATTGTGCACTCCATGGCTCCAAAATTGGAAGACCCCGACGCCTTCACAATCCCATGCACTATTGGGAGCGCCGATTTTGCCAAAGCTTTAGGTGATTTGGAGGACAGCATTATCTTGATGCCCTTCACTGTGTTCAAAAATTTAGGGATTTGGCAACTAAGACCCACATCGATAAGGCTACAAATGGCAGATTGGACCATGAAAGGGCCATTGAGGATAATTGATAATGTGTTAGTTCGGGTCAACAAGTTCATCCTTCCAGCGGACTTTGTGATCGTTGATTGTGAGGTTGACTACGAGGTGCCTACTATCTTGGGGAGGCCTTTCCTTGCTATGGGGAAGGCGCTAGTTGATGTGGAAACCTGTGAGCTCACATTCCGGGTGAGTAATGAAAAAGTGGTGTTCCATGTATGAAAATCAATGAGGCAACCAAATAGCACCGAAGTTTGTTCGTTCGTGGATCTAGTGACAAAAGTAATTATTGATGACACAAGTGTTGTGATGAATGTTGAGGACACCTTGGAAGTTGTGTTGCTAAATCATGATGAGGATGAGAAGGAAGTTTTTGTGGAATGTGTCAATCCTTTCCAAGGAATGGGGTCATATACTTAGGAGCCTATAAAATTATCCTTGGATCTTGAGAATTGGAAGACTCCTCCAACATAGCCCTCAATCGAGGAGTCTCCCACCCTGGAGTTAAAGCCTTTGCCTTCACATCTCAGGTATTAGTTTCTTGTCCCTTGTTCCACTTTACCTATTATTCTTTCCTCGTGCTTAACTAACATGCAGGTTGATTCTACTTTGGCGGTGCTCAAAAGGAGGAAGAAAGCTATAGGATGTATATTGGCTGATATTCGGGGTATAAGCCTCGCCTTTTGCATGCACAATATTATTCTTGAGAAGGATGTCAAACCCTCCGTAGAACACCAAAGAATATTGAATGAAGCTATGCAAGAGTTAGTGAAGAAGGAAATCATCAAATGGTTGGATGTCGGGGTTGTTTACCCCATTTCTGATAGTTCGTGGACCTCGCCGGTGCAATGTGTCCCAAAGAAAGGGGAATGACTGTGATAACAATGAAAACAATGAATTGATCCCCACAAGAATTGTCACCTGGTGGAGAGTGTGCATGGACTATAGAAAGCTCAATAAAGTTACTCGGAAAGACCATTTTCTGCTTTCATTTCTTAATCAAATGTTTGATAGGTTGGCTGGAAGTGATCTTTATTACTTCTTTGATGGATACTCCGAATATAATCATATTATTATTTCTCCTGAAGACCAATATGTCAAGGTGCAGGTGTCCTCATCTTCACAGACATGTCTATTTCACCGAGCCTCTCTCCGAGATAGTGCCCAAATCGTTACGCCTTTCGTGCGGGTCGGAACTTACTCGACAAGGAATTTTGCTACCTTAGGACCGTTATAAGACCACTTTCACTTGTCCCTATGGCACTTTCATATTCTCGCAGATGCCATTTGGGTTATGCAATGCACCAACGACTTTTCAACGGTGTATGATGGCCATGTTCACCGATATGGTGGAGGACTTTCTTGAGGTTTTCATGGACAATTTTTCTGTTGTGGGAAATTCGTTTGAAGAATGCTTGGACAACTTGGACAAGGTATTGGCACGATGTGAGTATTTGAATTGGGAAAAATGTCACTTCATGGTCGAGGAAGGCACTGTCCTCGGTCACAATATTTCAAAGAATGGTATTGAGGTTGATAAAGCCAAAATTGAAGTGATATCCACCCTTTGTGCAAACTTTTGGAGAAGGATGCCAAGTTCCATATAAATGAAGATTGTATGAAGGCATTCGAATTACTCAATTATAAGTTGAATACTACTCCTATCATCACCGCACCAAATTGGAGCTTACCTTTTGAGCTCCTGTCTGATGCGAGCGATGTGGCGGTTGGAGCGGTATTGGGTAAACAAATTAACAAGATCTTCCATCCACTCTACTATGCTAGTAATACCATGAATGAGGCCCAAGTCAACTATACAGTGACCGAAAAAGAACTCCTTGCCATTGTCTTTGCTATGGAGAAGTTTCGCCCGTACTTGATGGGTACAAAGGTGATTGTTCACACCGACCATGCGGCGCTTCGATATTTGATGAGAAAGAAAAATTTTAAGGCAAGATTGATCGGTAGGTACTTGTTTTACAAGAGTTTGATCTTGAGATTCAAGACCGCAAGGGGAGTGAAAACCAAGTGGAGGACCACTTGTTCCAATTGGAGGATGATGGGAGGCTGCATGATGGCGTTTAGAACAATGATTCATTTCCTGACGATAAACTCCTATCTATTTCTATGAACGGGATGCCATGGTTTGCCGATTTGGCCAATTATCTTGTGAGTGGCATTGTACTGAATAAGTTCTTTTCAAACCAAAGGAAGAAGCTCAAACGAGACTGCCTGGACTACTATTGGGATGAGCCCTATCTCTTCAGAATTTGTACTGATGGTGTGATCCTAAATGGGTACCAGAAGAAGAACAATTGGGAATTCTTGAGGCTTGCCACTCTTAGCCATATGGTTATCACCATGGTGGAGCGAGAATGGCTACAAAGGTGTTAAGCTGTGGATTTTATTGGCCTACTCATTACAAGAACGCTAGCAATCTCGTCAAGCATTGTGATGAATGTCATAGGGGCCGGTGGGATTTCCAAGAAAAATGAGATGCCCCTCACCACCATCTTGGAGATTGATATTTTTGATGTGTGGAGCATTGATTTCATGGGTCCGTTCGTGATCTCATGTGGGAACACTTATATATATTGGTAGTTGTAGATTACGTGTCAAAGTGGGTTGAAGCCGTGGCTTTTCCCAACAATGAAGCTCGAAGTGTGGTAGCATTCTTGAAGAAGAACATATTCACAAGGTTTGGTACTCCAAGGGCCATTATTAGTGATGGGGGATCGCACTTTTGCAACAAATTTTTTGATACTTTACTCTCCTAGTATGGTGTCACTCACAAAGTGTCGACCCCCTATCATCCTCAGGAAAGTGGACTGGTTGAAGTCTCTAACCGAGAGATCAAGAGTATTTTGTCAAAGACTGTGAATGCCAACCGGACGAATCAATCGAAGAAACATGATGATGTTCTTTTGTCTTATAGGACAGCTTACAGAACACCAATTAGTATGTCTCTGTATCGGTTAGTGTTCATGAAAGATTGTCACCTCCCGGTGGAACTTGAGCACAAGGCTATGTGGGCATTGAAGAAGCTTAATCTTGAGTGGGACGTAGCTGCCAATTTAAGGGTGGAGAAATTGAATGAGATTGATGAGTTCTGGTTCCATGCATATTCAAGTTTGTCCTTGTATAAGGACAAGATGAAGTACCTCCATGAGAAGTATATCTGCAATAAAGAATTCAAAGAAGGTGATCTTGTGTTATTGTTCAATTCTCCATTGCGGACGCTTCCGGGAAAGTTGAAATCCAGGTGGAGTGGCCCATTTAAAGTTGTGCATGTGACACCCTTTGATGCTCAAGGTCTGAAAAATAAGAATGATGAGGTGTTTAGAGTCAATGAGCATCGGATGTAATATTATCTTGGCAAGGTTGATGATCGCCACGTTGTGGCATTGCTTCATTACAAATGATTGTAATATGCGTCGTTCCGCAACGTTAAATCAGGAACTTCTTGGGAGGCAATCCATGAGTTTTTTTTCTTTTTCTTGATACTTTTCTTTAGATTAGATAAGCTTTGTTCTGTGCTAACTAGTTTTAAAGTGTATGCAGGAATGGGTGTGCATTGAAGGGACCGTGCAAGAAAAATTGGCTAAGTGTCACAAAAGTACGGACCGCATCAGAATTATGCGGACCGCACAATCACTCTTCGGCCACAAAATTTTGTGTGCGGTCGCACAACTGGAAGGCCACAAATGCATGATCTCTGAAGTTTGACCTGTCAAATTTTGTTAACAAATTGCGGCCGCACACAAAATTGTGCGGGCCATACGAATTATGCAGCCACATTCACTTTTGTGTGGACCGCATCAATTATTTAAAGGAACAGGTAAGGAGTGCGGACCCTACTCAAAATTGTGCGGCCACACTCAGGTAAGTTTTTCACCAACTAGATCAACCTATAAATAGGACCTTCATGCTCTATTCACACTTCTCCCTCTCTAAGCTCTGAAACCCTAAGCAAAAATAGTGCATATCTCATTCAATCTCAAACTTATGGCAATCTATCTGTGTAGATTCTCACCTGCATCCTTCATTACTGGTATGTTCATTACATCTTTAGATTTTTAAAATTTTTTTTCTTTTTTTATTAGTTTTGTGCTTTTGTCTAGGGTTAGTTTCATGCCTAAAAATATCAATAGTTAGTCATTTTTTATTAGAATCATGTGGGTAATATATGAACTGCTAATTGGGGCCTTGGTAAATAGTTAACCATGTTTAATTGCTCAAATGTTGCCCTAGATGTGAGAAAATTGAATAAAACAAAGAGCAGTGCCTGTCATTTTTTTTAATTGTGTGGTCCGCATAAGTGAAAGCTAGGGTAAATTGATGTTTGAATTGTGCGGATCGCACCCATAATTATGTGGTCCGCAGTGTGGTAGTACGACCACAGTGAAATTGTGTGGTCCGTACTGCTGATTGATTAGAGAACCCAGTAGTCTGAACTTGGGGTTGTGCTGCCGCACCCACTTTTGTGTGGTCCGCACTTGTGGTTGTGCAGTCCGCACTGCTAAATGATCAGAGAACCCAGTAGTTGAACCTGGGGGTTTTGCGACCGCACTCACTTTTGTTCTATCCGCAGTTGTGGTTGTGTGGACACACTGTGAAATTGTGTGGTCCGCACTCGGTTGTCTGCGGCCGTACTCACTTTTGTGCGGTCTATACAACCTCTTTTGAGTATGTTTTACTACAACATTTCAACATGCATCTGTATACACTTTGAGCTTCCATTCTAATTGATTCTTATTGTTATGTGTTGCAGACAATGGTTAGATCCTGTGGCAGAGGTGATGCACCAAAAGGGATGGGTGAGCTCTCTCGGGGCTGGGGCCGAAGCAAGAGTAACCTACCACTTGCCGTTTAGAAAATCATAAACAAGAAATCAACTGCCAACAGACCTCCTGAATCCTCGGACACCAGTGAATATGCCTCGTCTAGGGAAACCTCTGAGGGTCAATCTATGGAGGTCCAACCTGAAACCCAATCCCATCCACCACAATCCACAGGGCGCTATCAACTGCAATGAGCCTACAGACAGCTTCTCCGCTGGTTCTGATGCGGGAAGCAAGGGTTCTGAACCCTCCTCTTCACCTCCTCTTCCTGCACTAATCAATGTAGACGATGATGATGATGATCTCGAGTTGGTGGCCTTGAGAGGTCAAGGAGAAGAGAGATGTGGGATAAAAAATTTGTCAATCTGATTCCTTCAACAGATTCAGAGAATGGTGGTCCCAAAGATCGCTCACATTTGAGCGACATTTTTGATGAAGGACTTGGACATTCACAATCCAAATGTCCTCAAATATCTCTAGGAGCGAAAGGTATGGAAATGGTTCACCCAAAATTTCCTCGACGCAAACGAGCACTTGGTTAAAGAATTTTATGCCAATGTGGCTCAAGGGTACCAAGGTAACCAAAGTGAGAAATCTGAAAATTCGATTCGACCCATGTACTATAAACAAATATTTGGGGTTTGAAGAAGTGGAGGCCATCCAATACTTGGAAAAGATGGATTTGGGTGATGCAGATCGGCCGTGGTTAGTAGAAATTCTGGCAGCTCGAGGACCACCACCTCTGCGGCTCACAACAGGGGGCCCACAGTCCGGGCCACCCTGAATTTTGAGGCAAAAGGGTGGTAAACATTTGTATGCAGTCGCATTGACCCGTTCTTGAATGAGAACAACCCGCCCCTTCCCCGAGCAGTTCCTGGTGGCCTGAATTATGGCTGGGTATCTGATAAATGTGGGTATCCTCATGTCCAGCAACATTACATTAGCTGTCCAAAAAGGTGAAAGATCATATCCATACCCAAACTTCCTCACTGAGTGCTTCAATGATCAAAGGGTGGATCTGAGGCAGTATGATACAAAGGTAAAGGCCAGGAAGCCTATCTCATGGTACCACCTACAGGATGCTGATAACCCGACGTTCAAGGGTAAGGAAACTACTTCCACTGGCTAGTCTGAGGAGCCAAAGGTAGTAGTTATTGATTCATCTGCTGAGCTTTCCACAGCTTCCATGCCTTCTATAGCAGCCATTCCACCACCTTCTTTATCCAGGCCATCAGCTCCTTTATGAGTACTAGCTTCATCCACTTATCCACAGACTACGCTGCGAGTCTCCCACACATTGGTGAATCTCAACAACTGGATGCAAGCAGCTACTTCAAAGTTTTCTGACATATCCAGTCCCTTGCTCTAGCAGCTCCACAGGTACCTCCATTGGTGGAAGAAACTTTGAAGAAGACTCTGGACAACCAGAAGATCATTATGGAGACTCTGGTGGAACATGGGGAGGACATTGAGGAGTTGGGGAAGCAAACAAAGAAGATGCGGAAGTCTCAGGCATCGAAGAAGTCAGTGGAGAAGTTAAGCCAAGAGGTTGCCAAGATTGCATCTGCCGGAGATCTACCATTGGACCTACTTATGGAGACAGCAGCCCCGGTAGCACAGGCAGTACCAGAGTCATCTGAGGAAGCAGCCGACCAGTCTGAGGAGCCAGATGCTACTTCCCACACCGCTGAGGAGATGATCCAAATGCTCAACAACCCGGTTGTCCCTCAACTAGGTGATAATGACATATAACTTGAGGAGACTGTTGATACCCAATTTTTTTCTCTAATTATTTTTAATTTGCATATACACCTTCAAAAACAGGTTTTCATAACAATTGGTATTTTTCTATAATTTCCCACATTTTTATTAATTTATTTTAATTTATCCAATATTTTTATTTTCTAATAATTAATTATAAGTTGCATTACAAATTATTTCAGAGACATTTCTTGACTTAATACATTAATTTTTGGTCCTATTAAGATCAAATTATTTCACAATTAGCCAAATTGGCACTATTTGGCTATACTTGCAATAACTTTGAAACTATAACCTAATGATAAGTTTTATGCTATTTTTTACTCAAAATTAGTCATTTATATTTTTATACTGATTAATCATTTTAATTTAATTTGTTAAGCATCAATTTAATTTTTTTTTTATAATTATCAGTTGTTTTTATAAAATATATTTAATTAATTGAGTATTTAACAGCTAGCCATTTTTTATTTAAATTCTAGCCCAATTAAATATGACCCCTAACCCAACTAATTGACCCAATAACCCAGCCCAGTCTTTACAACTACTCGGCCCAAGCATCTATCAATCAAAATCGTTGATTAATTGAAATCAACGGTTCAGATTCCACATTCCTTAATTAAACCTAGGTGACTACCCTCCCCCGTCTATTTCCCCCTCTCATTTCTCACCCAACCATCTCTAAGTTCTCTCATCTCTCTCTCTGAGACGCTCCACCCTGAGCTCTGTCTCTCCTTCTCCGCCCACCTGCCGCCGAAAACGATGGAGTTTCCACATCTCATCAACCCCATGACTCCGTATTTCATGCATGTGTCACCGAGGGAGGATCTCAGGTGAACTAGAGGCGGTTCACTCACCTCTACAATCTCATGCCATGTTTTCCGACCTCCTATGGTCGTTCGAGTAAGATTCTTGCATTTTTCGGCCAAACGCCGGTGATATTTTAAGCTTTCTTCTCTTTTGGGTTTTTCTCTGGAAACCCTAGCTTTAAGATCTTCCAATCTTCCTAGATCTGTGACAGATCTATGTATATTCTAAGGTTTTCACCTGTTTTCTCTTTAAAACCTCTTTGTTTTTAAAACGATTCTTCATTTTTAAAGAACTAGGGTTTCTTAACCCATTTCGAAAAAACTTTATCCTCTGATTTTTAGTACTAATATATGATTCCCAGTATGATTTTAAACGCTTTGCTTGAGTCTCATATTTTATCTTAATTATTCTGGTGGAACCCCAATTTTAGGCTTTTGAGTTCATCTTGTTTGCTATGTTTGCTAATCTGCATGATCTTCTGGATTTTCTCTGTAATTTTTTTGTTAGGGTTTTCAACCTCCTACTGTTTCTATGATGTCTTACTTAGGGTTTCTCTGATCGTGATATTTGTTGCTTAGTAAGTCTGATTATTCGATTAGCGATTATTTACCTAATACTCTATTGATTCTGTGCATCTCTTCGTAAAGCTGTGACATTTTTCTTTGAATCTATGAATTTGTGTATGTCCCTTGTAATTCTGTACCGATTTTGAATCGTTTCCTTATTTGTGTGGTACCTTCCTCAGTTAGTACTGATTCCTCATGATTTTAGTCCCATCGTGATTCTTTGACTAATTTTCAAAACTAATTTATATTTCTACCATATAAACACACTCAGTGTATATTTTCCTTACTTGAAATATTCTGTACTTGGTCTTTATTACATGCCACATGCTTTTACTACTCTTATTATGGTAAAATCAGTTTATAATTGATATCTTCCCCTTATTTAACTCTGATTGTCCCGTTTGAACTTGACTCCCTAATTAAAGGGAAATCAGATCTCTAATTGTTACTGATTGAGTATTATTTCCATAATTATGCAAAACTAAGTACTTTTTACCATACTCTCTCCCTATTTTCAAAACTATATATACCTCTGCTCTTTTCATTAGCAAGACACAAACATACACACTGTTCAACTCTCTCTCTTACACAAATACGTACTTTCTACTGTTCTTCTCTTGATTACTTGGTACTATTACTAGTCGGCTGCAAGCCAAGACTGGTTATTCTATTTGCCTATTCCTCATTCTGCACTTGCTATTTTCCAACTCGTATGTCTTCAATTTATGTTTAAAGCTTCAAAACAATATGTTTCTTTGGGTATGGTTTAGTTGTTCTACTTGCAATTAGTTTGTATACTATGCTCAACATGTTATCCACCTCCCCCCCCCCCCCCCNTTCAACATGATTCTGCTTCACTTATGTCTTCTTCAATTCCTAGTATACTACAACATGCACCACATGTTACTTAGTCACCATGCTATACCCTGAACCTCTTCTTAAACCTATGTGCAACTATGTTTATCATGTGCTGTTTTCTTTGGTACTCCCACAATCTGTTTCTATTAGGGTCTTGGCATGTACTCTCTGTGACAAAATATGTCTGTGACTGTTTAGGTGTTTGTACAGGTCTGTGATACTTTAGTAATTCTCTTATGTTGACTTGTATACAAACCTGTTTCTATGTACAGCCTATGTGTCCCCAATACCTACCTCCTTGTTTGTGGTTGTCTCTCTATGTTTTGTGTACTGTTTGGTGTTGGTTATCCCTTGTTCTTTTCAAAACTATTTTCCTAAGCCACTCTCTTACTGATATGTAAACCTATTTCAAATAAACTGTTTTCAGAAATGCTTTCTTACCTCAATTCTTTTTAAATCACCTTATGCACAACACTTTATTCTTAGACCCTTAAGTTCTTTCCCCTCAGTGTAAGCACTGCTTCGGGACCCTTGAGCTCCCTCTAAGCTCTGACACACTGAGGCTGGCACTTCCACACTGCAGTTGTTCAAAATTCTTGGTTATTAAGTCTAGGTGTAAGCACTGCCCGGGATCCTTGAGATCCTTAGGGAACTTTGATGCACCTAGAGTCTGATTTGTTTATGGAGCTGAGGCATATGAGTCCATTGGAGGCTTTGGGAAATCTAGGCCTAATTAAAGGCTCCCTATAGAGTAGCTTCTTGATTTTCTATTTCTATAATTCATTCATTGGTTGTAATAATTTGTAAACAACTCTTGGGGAATGGATAGTGGAAAGGGAATGGGTGACTATGTATGCTTTAGCTAATAAAATGGTAGAAAACATGTTATTAGGTTTATATTCCTACTTTGCGCAATAGAGACCATGCTTAGGACTCATTTCATGCATTAGAGATCATGTTCCCTAGGATTTATAGTTACTATTTTCAGCATGTCCATCTCACTGTCATATCACTTAAAGAATCCTGCGTTAAAATGTGTTAATAACTAGTACTTTGCAATCATGTTCTATGTTGCCATGTACACTTAGAGATCCTGTTTAGGGTAAACAACACTAAAATAAACTGCCACTCTTGCATCTTCTGAAATCATGCTTAATGCTGTAATTTTTGTGCATTTAGAAATCCTGCTTAGGATTCTGTATTTGCATCATTCTGCATCCCTATCTGTGCACTAGATATCATGTTTTAGGACTCATTCCCCGCCTAATTACCAATGCATGAAAAAGGACTTAAAACTGTTTCACCATGTCTCTAAACCACTGCTGATAATTCTGCATTTGATGCAACACCTAAGTACAACATGTTTAGGCAAAATAACTCAAACAGTTCCTTTAATAATCTGGATAATTACTGAGCATTGTACTACACCTAGGCAAGCCTTAGGTTATCAAAGTTGTTAAAGCTGGAAATATCTCTATTTATGTATGCTGCTTAATTATCAACAGGATAAAATCATTAAGTAAAACTGATTAAGACTTCCTCTCTGAGTTATGCAATAAATCTGTCTCTGTTATTATCATTTAGATACCATGTTTTAGGATCTAAATCAAAAGACCTTAATTGTGTATGAGTCATGCTGCCTATTTGCATTACTTGTGGAGGTATACTTGTGCCTTTTCTCTGCTTTTTTGTGTTTCCCTCCTAATTCAGTCCTATATGTTCTTATCTGTCGCCTTAGTGTTTTTCCTTCAAACCTAAGGGTCTGCCTAGAACATCCCTTGTAGAATAGAAGTCCTAAGTTCCTCCGGGGCTAATAGAAAGGGACGGGTAACAGCACACGATAGAGTTCGTGACCAACACGCGCTTTATTTACCTTCACGGGGTGGGGAAGGGTAGAATATGGATATGATGACCGGTGCGCTAATACCACGTGTAGCCCCTTTTTGAGGAGTGACTATCGGGAATTGTACTGATGTGATCCATATTGTTATAAACCTAGGATATCCTTTATATACTTAATTGTAATCCTTTCAAAATCTAACCTTCTTTACTATTTCTTTCAAACCTCAGCATGTTTAAGACTTAAATCCCCTCTTATTTTAGCCTTTATTTGTTTGTTTTCTAAGCTATACAAATTCACAAAAGCCTATTTGGCCGGGAACCACACTTGTGGATCCTTAGGGGTGCCTAACACCTTCCCCTTAGGATAATTTCAAGCGCTTACCCTATCTCAGGTTAGCAACGTAGTTGTAAATGAACCCCTTTGGTGTCCTAATGCACCTTTAAAAATCTTTAGGTGGCGACTCTAAAAAACACAAACCCCTTTCCCAAAAGGAAAAAGTTCTCCCAACCGAATGTCATAAACACGATCTGCGCGAGGAAAGAGGTGGAGCGATAGCATGGCAACTCTGCTGGGGATTTATCTAGGCTTTTACCATTTCAAACGGCTTTGTGAACTTGTCTTTACTTTGTTAATACTTGCGACCTTTCCCTTTTCCCTTTTGATGTGCAATTACTTGTCTATTTCTTTAAGAATTTATTTGTTCCTCAAAAGTAACTGACATGCTCTTTCTGTTACCTTCCTTTGTAACCGCTTTTAAATTATAAACTGCTGTATTTACTACTTTCATAACGTGCAAATACATGACAATGTGTCTTTAATGCTTATTTATTTCATAATCATGCTCAACATTCATACTCCACTCATGCCAAACAAAATACTATAACAACGCTTGATGAGTGGTTGCGCTCTTCCTATATTATCACCCCCTAAATTCGAAAAGGCTTATTTAAGGTAAAACTAGTCGATCATCGGTGCAATCGACGGTTCCGTGCCTTTCCCCCTTGAGTTGTCTTCTCAAGGGTACTAGTCTAAAATCCCATAGAAACCTTACTCCATTATGTTGTCTCATGCATCATTTTCAAACCTAGCCAGGCTAAAGTGTGGCCCGCACGCTAGCTTTTAAGATTTCCTTATCCAAAAGTCCACTGGGTTTCCCTAAACCCAAACGGACATCATCGCGTTCTGTGCATTTATTTGGAGAATTCAATGCTTTATGTTAATTGTTGATGTTAAATGGTCGAGTTCGGTGGGGGTAAGGTCCTAACCTTGTTTGCCTTGCAGAAAAACAAAATGAGGCACGAAGTCCTCAGATTCGGCATGGTCTCCAATATCCCTCCAAGATTGCTAAGTTGGTGGGAAGATTTACACTCTAGTGACAAAGCTCTCGTCAGTAAATACTTGGGAAATATACCATATCTCCTAGAAATCCAGCCTAACAACATGATAATAGAGGCTTCTACCATGTTCTGGGATTGTGAAAGGTCCGTGTTCCTCTTTGGGACATTGAAATGACACCTTTGCTGAAGGAAATAGGAGGATTGGCTGGCCTAGTATGGGAAACCATGGGGTTGCTAATGCCTGAAAATCGCATAGGCAAAGGTTTCCTCAAAATGATGGGTCTGAAGAAGAATGCAGAACTGGTATGCTTAAAGAAGTCATACATCCCTTTTGACTACTTGTACGAGAGGTACGGTCACAGCAAATCATATCGTACCTACCACGGCGAGTTTGACATCACATCCTTGGGACACATCCATCATGGGGTATTCATCTTCATGTTTTGCTTCTTGGGTCTGATCGTGTTTCCTATACAAAGGGTGAGAATCCACACTAGATTGGCCATGGTAACCAAGACACTAATGGAAGGAACTGATGGGCAAGACTTCAGTATTGTGCCCATGATTATTGCATACATATATCGAGCCTTGGAAAAGTGTCAACAAGGGGCAAGACATTTTGAAGGCTGCAATCTACTACTTCAGCTTTGGCTCATGGAACATCTCCAAAAGAGGAGTACCGACAAGAAGTTCATCGAAGAGTCTAGGATTAACACATCACTTTCCACCACCCAAAGCGAATTAATTACATCCCCGGCATGTTTTCTCAGCCTGAGAATGCCAAAGGATGGGTCAAGCTCTTTGGTAATCTGACTGAAGAACATGTACAGTGGATGTTCAAGTGGTTTCCAACAAAGGAGTTCATCGCCTGTTCTAGAGATGCACCATTCCTAATACTAATTGGTCTGAGAGGAACATACCCTTACGTCCCTCTTCGAGTTATGAGGCAAGAAAGTAGGAGGCAAGTCATACCTAGAGTCGACAAGATGAGCCATCCTCGAGCTGACTTACAAAATTATGATATTCCTCACAAGTGCCAAGCCCAGCACAATTGGCACTGCAAGATTATAATGGAGAAGGACACCATCGATCCAGACAGATACCATGTTGGTTGTACCCCTTTCTATCCTGGTTGGTTGGCAGAAAATTGGGGTAGTCTGAGCGAGCCAGGGTTCGTTCGGGGGCACAGGGTTATAGATGAAAAGGTCGAGGCACAAGTCAAAAACAACCAACTGCGCAAGAGGAGCCGTAAGTGTGAGGATGAGCACCGCTAAATACATGATTCTAATAACAAACTGATTGATAATTGGAAGGATATGGCTATCAGCACCAACAAGAAGTTAAAGTATTTGGAGCAAGGCATAGGGGAGCTAGAGAAAAAATTTCTCAAAAGGATTGAAGACTATCACAAGGCTGGAGGGACTGACGGAGGGCATCTAGCTAGAGCATACCTATTGTTGGGGCTTCGTGAGTTAGGGGAGTTGTACGAAGGAAGCAAGAATGCCGAGTCTGGAGAAGGTCCTTCTGGGACCAAGTAGATAGGAATGTCTTTCTTTTACTTTATCAACGTAATAAGGCCAATGGCCATTAGTGACCTTTACTTCCTTTTTATTTAGTGTCGTTTTGAGGTTCGTTTATTTTTTTATCAATAAAATGAGGCATTTAGCATCTTAAGTTCTCCACATCAATTTGTCGCTAGGCCTACCTCGGGCACAAAAGAGGTCCCCAAATTAGGACGCACTTTACATGCCCGCACTATGTGTTTAAATACCGCAATACTTTTCATAATCCTCACTGACTTGGTTACTTTTGTTTTTGTTTTTATTTATTTATTTATTCCCCTCCCCAAAGCATTACTATTACCTGTCTTGATGAACCGATGACTGTGACATGCAACGAGACAACGCAGCAAATGGACGTAGATTCAGAAGAAGATGACATACCTGACGAGATTGTCAAAGAAGTTGAGAATTTTGAGAACAAACCTAAGTCCAACCTGGACGAGACTGAAATCGTCAACCTGGGAGATTCAGAAAACATCAAGAAGATACTAAGTAAGATGATAGAAAGGCACGAGAAGTTATAATTTGCCTTATTGGGATATCGCACTACAGTTCGCACCTCAACAGGGGCAACTCCTTATATGCTAGTTTATGGTACTGAGGCTGTTATTCTTGCCGGAGTTGAGATTCAATCTCTAAGAATTATACAAGAAGCTGAGCTCAGTGACTCAAAATGGGTAAAGAGCCGTTATGAACAACTAGCCCTCATAGACGGAAAGAGAATGAATACACTCTGTCATGGTCAAGTCCATCAAAACAGAATGTCCAGAGCCTTCAACAAGAAAGTCAAGATGAGACAGTTCACATCAGGGCAGCTGGTGCTGAAGAAGATCTTTCCACATCAAGACGAAGCCAAAGGGAAGTTCTCTCCCAACTGGCAGGGTCCGTATATGGTTCACCGGGTACTGACAGGAGGAGCACTTATACTCGCAGAAATGGACGGAGAAGTCTGGTCAAAGCCAATCAATTCAGATGTAGTCAAACGCTACTATGTGTAATCTTATGCTTTCTCAACGATGATGTAAATTGAACTACGCCTGACCTGATTCCCGTTTAAGAGGGGATACGTAGGCATTCCTATGGGTTCGGTCACAATTCAATAAAAATCTCATTTTTCCCCGCAATTGGAAACTGGAGCAGAATTTTGAGGAGGACCCTCAAAATTCTGAAGCAAGTTCAGCCGATCGCCGCATGAGCAGCAGTCAGAAACGTCAACCCATCAAACTGGGGCAGAATTTTGAGGAGGACCCTCAAAATTCCGTAGCAGGAGAGGTTACAATGTCCCGATCCGTGTCACGGTCGTAGGTTCATCCCAAAATTATTATTTTATATATACATTATGCTTTGACAAAATCATGCATGTTTGTTCTTGAAACAGCTTTGTCTAGTAAACGCTACCCCAATGATACAGACAGTATCATCAGATCAAGCCGAACAAGTCAAGAAAAGTCAGCGGGGATACGAACTAACCTTCCTCTTATAGAATTCACGATTTTTCTTTAGATGCAGGCACTAAGGTTGCAAAATCCCTAAACAAATTGTCCACCCAGGGGAAAATGTTTGTTCAAAATACGATTCTCAAACCGTTACACTTGGCGACATTTGCTATCAGCACATGCAAATAATGTTCCATAGTCACAATGCTCGTAATAATCGCACTACCGCAACCTGCTATCTGCTAAGAAACTCTACTGTTGTTTGTAATTTTATTTGTTGCATAAGGCTACTATTCTTCCTTCAGAGGTTAAGCTCTACCTCCATCTGCATTGTGTAAGGCTACTATTCTGCCTTCCAGCTGCATAAGGCTACCGTTCTGCCTTCCGATACTAAACGATGTCTCCATCTACATCATTGCATAAGACTACCATTCTGTCTTCTGAGACTAAACGTCGTCTCCATCTACATTGCATCTTTGCATAAGGCTACCATTCTTCCTTCCGAGACTAAACATTGTCTCCATCTGCATTGCATCATTGCATAAAGCTNTTGAGTCTATAAAATACTAAACTGTTACTTAATCACTTTTCTCAAGACTTTTGAATATCAATTGGTGATGTTTTCTAAATCTAATAACAAAATAATAAATTAACAATTAACTAACAATTTAATGTAAACAATGATAATAAAGGTCTAAGGTTATGGTTTCCCCCGTTGGTGAATTCTTTCTCAGATACTTCTTATAGTTTGGTTAATTGTCTCTATCAATCATGAACTCTCTATCTACTATAAATCTCTCTCAAGTAATTATGATAATTTA
>ML301920.1:35725-45860 GCA_005239505.1 Nicotiana paniculata | reverse complement strand
TATTGTATAAAATTTATATAAAAATTATATTTAAGTTGTATGATATTGTAGTTGTATTTAACTATGTAGAAATAATGTATAAAAATTATATATTAGTTGTAAATAAGTGTATATTGTACGTATTGAGAGTGATCCAACAGGAAATAGCTGGGGAAATCTCCAGATCATAGAAAAGAGATAATTAGAAAAAGAGATAAAGGCTAGTTTAAACAAATACTTTTAAAATTAAGGTTATCCCACGTCATTCTTAAGAGGTGTATTAAATTCTTTTTGAAATTACACAAATACAGAGAGGTGGATGTAGCTAAAAGGCTATGGACTCAATAACTTCAATATGTAGCTTAGTGATTTTCGTTCTATAAAAGCTATTTATTTTTCTCAGTAAAAGCTATTTTCTATGATCTCTAAGATAACTTTGAGGGGATGTCTTTGAGATATCCCGGTATTTATTTTTTTTTAAATGAACATCAAATCAAAAGATATATCAAGTTTTTCGTCAATTTGATTTGCCTTGACTTTTCTGTTTTACAAAAGATATACGGTAATATACAAAAGAAGGCCATTGCTTGGTTCAGAGA
Source organism: Nicotiana paniculata (assembly GCA_005239505.1). Lineage (NCBI taxonomy): Eukaryota > Viridiplantae > Streptophyta > Magnoliopsida > Solanales > Solanaceae > Nicotiana > Nicotiana paniculata. The sequence continues at coordinate 45,282 of ML301920.1, read as the reverse complement.
GATGTCATAAGAACTTAGAGGCAAAAAATGGAGAAAAATTATATAACAACCATTCCAGGATGTGAATTGGAGTTGTTGATTAGAAGTGTTTCTGATTTATGGTTGCAGCTTTAGTTAGTTAGTTTATTGATTTCTTTGTTAGTTTTTCCTTCTGATGTTGAAATTATTTCAAAATGTGAAGGATAAGATTCTGATTTTTTGCATCTCTTTCCGCAATGCCTTGTATCTGAGGAATGTTGGAATTAGATATCGTACTTATGTGCCTATTTTTGCAATACTAAGACATTTCTCTTCGTTGCGTTTTAGTAATGGATCTACTAGTAATGTTAGTGAAGTGACACATTTTTGATTGGCTACTTGAAAGATATCTAAGTGACTGGATGAGATCAATGATTACCTGGAATAAAAATAAGAAAAGAGAAGAGGAGGGGGAAAAAAGGAAAAGAGTGTAACAAAATCCCTTGATTGAAGGCACAAATAATGGATTTGAGAGTCGTTTAATGTGAATTGTATATATTTTGTAAACAAAACTTGTTTATGCTGGATAATTAACTAAACATGGGCATTAATGGTAATAAAGTTTCAAATAGTGTATAGGAATGAAAAAATCCCTAAAAGAAAATATATTGGATCTGGGCCCAAATATCTGCTAGACCCAGCATTAATAAACAAATATGGTAAAAATCGCGCGAGGCGCCCTATTTGGTCACCCTCATTTAACCTATACCCATTTTTTCAAGTTATAACTTGTACCCACTTTTTAAACGACTTCAGCCCCCTTTCTCCTCCTCCATCTCTCCTTCGTTTTCTTCTTCTTTCTTCTGCTGATGTTGGTGCTGCTATGAAACTTCAGTTCATAGGGATGAACTTTCTGCTGAAGATTAACGTTTTTTGCTTATGTACTTCGACCAACTTAATACTTCCAAACAAATAAAGTTAAGAATGCTGAAGTTCAACAAATATAAACAAAAATTTCAGCTCCTAGAATGCTGAAATTCAGCAAATACAAAACATACTTAAGCCTTGAAGTTCATCACAAACATAACAAAGCTTCAGCTAAAACATGCTGAAGTTCAGCAAATATAGAATAAAACTTCATCCAAAACATGTTGAAGTTCAGCAAATATCAGCTTATTTAGCGCTAAACTTTTTACAAATGAACTAAATTACTTCAGCATCTTCTATTGAAATTTTTTGAAAAAGTTTTACGACAAAACTAATGAATCCAGAACAAAACTTCAGCTTATTTAGTGCTGAACTTTTTACAAATGAACTAATAACTTCAGCATCTTCTGCTGAAGTTTTTGAAAAAGCTTTTTGACAAAACTATTGAATCCAGGGCAAAACTTCAGTTAAAACATGTTGAAGTTCAACAAATAGAGAACAAAACTTCACCTAGTAGAATGCTTAAATTCAGCCGTCTACTAGAATGCTGAAGTTTGCGTGATTGTCTTAGCTACTTCAGGCTCGTATGCCTGAAGTTTAGGTGAAAAGTGGGCACGCTTGTAATTTTTTTTACAAAGTGGGTATAAGTTAAAATGTGACCCAAAAAGCGGGTATAGATACAAATCCCCACAAATATGCTAGTCCTTATTAAGGGATTTAAATATAGATTGACCATGACTGAGGCTTACGTTTTCCCACAGCTTTTCCCTAATTGATAACCTTATAACAATCTCAAAGTCGAATAAATAAATCACAAACACTGTAGCTTGCTTAGGCGTGATTAATAATAAATCTTTGTGACTATGGGTACGGTTTCCGTGGCATAGTCATGATACATAATCCTAATTTGAGTGTGCTTTTCATGTGACTCGACCATAACTTCAAATAACAATAAAAATTAACATGTTGTAAATCGCGGGTACATTTCATGTGGTGCGATTCGCAATGTGTATAAAAATAAATGAGTGCGCGACATTGCAACTTGTTCAAACAAATTTCACAAATACAAAGGGCGGTCAAAAGATAAAAATGCATAGAAGGTTCTAAAATATGTAATAAATCAGATAATTAGGCCAATTAGTAATAGTTGAGCGATCGTGCTAAAACCACCGGAACTCGGGAGTGCTTCACACCTTTTCTCGGTTAACAAAATTTCTTACCCGATCTTCTGTGTTCGTAGATCATAAATAAGAGTGAATTTCCTCGATTTGGGATTTAAAATGAACCAGTGACTTGGGACACTCTAATAATTATCCTAAGTGGTGACTCAAATTAAACAAATAATCTCATTTCGAATAATATCACTTTAATTGAAAAAATTCTCATATCCCCTTGGGGGAAAAGAGGTGTGACAATTGGTATCGGGTTATCGGGGTAATGGTTGGTGAACGGATTGAAACTTTATAATTAACGACTTAATGGTTTGGAGGCCGATTACTCAATATCCTTATCGGATAAACCGTTAATCCGTTAAATAATTTTTATATTTGTACTTTTACCCTTTTGTATATAAAATACTACTTGAAACTCTAAATCCCTAATTTCTAAATTCAACCCTAGCAGAAGTCGTCTCACTCAGAAGTCAACTCTTCAAAGTTTAAACAAGGATTTGGTCTGACATGGATTACATGTCACATGAGATTTTCTATGAGATGAGAAAGAGATTTTGTTTGTGCATTAGTTAACTAACTTATTTTTCTCGTAAAAATATTTTTCTTTGAATTGAGTTGTCAGTTATCTTTTTATCCATACCACATACTTATTTACTCTCTCCTGTACTAGATATTGCATGTCATATGTATTAGGAAATATTATATAAAAAGATCAGGACTTAAATTTTCTCTTATTTCTAGTTCTCTGCTTCTTTTTTATTGTCTATTTGATTTAGAAAATTGCTTGATAATCATCCGATAATAATTAATCTGATACCAATATGCCTAATGTCTTATTCGTTTGGCTTGCGAATTATTATATTTATAAACCAATAATCGATAAGCCTAATCGTTAAACGTAAATATCTGTCTGATCCGCCGGATAAGCAACCCTAACTGGATCCACAAATAAGGAGATATGTATCAACCAGAATTTATTCATATGCTTCTACATGAGTCTAGAATGTCTATGCATGATAAAGGCTCAAACTTTATATTAACCGACTCCCTCCAAATATTCACCAACCTGCTAATAATTTTTCTCCATATGTAAAATACATCGAGTAGCATATGAGGATAATATGCTTAAATGCCAAATAAAATGTCAAGAGCCTAAACATGATTTGTAGCATGAGTAATAATACTCAAGTATTGATACAAACAAGTAAAGCATGTCACAAGTAGAGCATGTATCGAAACAAAGCATAGAGAAGCCTAAAATCTATCCCCAAATTGATATAACCTCGATATCAACATATATAATTGCATATATGTTACTCTCAAACACGCATGATTTAGCATACAAGTCCATTTTAGGAAAAGTTGCTTCTACGTTGGTTTTGTTACTATCTTTTTTTTAATAGTGCTTCTTTTCATGAATTTTTCATAATTATATTTCCTTTCATACTGCTTTGATTATGCATTCCATGAGTCGAGGGTCTATTGAAAAAAGCCTCTCTACCTACTTCAGGTAGGGGTAAGGCTACATACATTCCCTCCCCTGACTGCACTTATGGTAATACACTGATATGTTGTTGGCGGTGTTATTGTCCATTTTAGGAATAATTCCTCAAGTTGAGTAAGATGCTTACTTTATTCGGGGCTAGTTCTATTCCATAAAATCTGCCTTCGCCTTCGTATAGCTCTCAATCTATCACAAGAGCCCGATCTAGCCCAAAGAATACTCAAGACAACTAAATAAAGCTATAGAAATCAATTTCAAATGATGAAGTTTTGATCTTTAATAAAATCTAAAAAGTCAACAAAAAGTCAATTAGGGCTCACGAGGCCAAAAGTCTGAATCTAGGTCAAACACGATAATACATAACCTACCAAGTCTAAATATTGATTAGTTTCTAAATTCATGTCCAAACCGGTGTTCAAAATCCTAAAATATACTTTCTTAATTTTCAAGTCAGAAACTTTCTTTTCCCCTTTTGAATCCTTAATTCTAAGAAAATATTGATGATAAATTCATGGTATAATCATAGATTTGAGTAGGATTCACTTGCCCTATTATCACATGTAAAATCACCTCAATCCAAGCTCCTTAGCTCCTAAAATTACAAAATAAAATTTAAGTATTAAATGGGGTTATATACAAAAGTACAAAAAAAATTATACCCTAAAACCTTCTTAAACTATCAAGTTTTTGTCGGTTACCTACTTAAAGTATCTGGTGTCTCCAAAATTCCCCTCAACTATATATTAAAAATTTCTTGTTGAATTCTTAGAGGTGAGTCCAGTACACACTCCTAATTAGCTTAAAACATGTCATGTTGGCACTAAATATAGCTATTTAACTCAGCCTAAAACATTCCTAAACTATTACTTTTTTTATCAGTTACTTACTTAAAATATTTGATATCCCAAAAACCCCTGAACTATATTTCTCTATATATTAAAAAAAGATCGTTGAGTTCTTAAAGGTGCGTTTGTAAAACTATATTAACTTAAGATTTGTACTAAGTTTATGGTGCAGTTGATTTATGGTGTATTACTCCCGAATGATTAATTCGGGATATTTAAGTAAGTGAGATCTAATAAAATGTGTTATTTTTAACTTTAATTGTGATTGTGCTTTATGCTAGATTCTAGTTGTTTAAGTCCTTGTATACATTCACTTTGGAGGGGGGGAAAACGAAGGTATATAGAGTTGAATTTCTGGAAAAAACATCTTATATTACACAAACAAGATTATAGAAAATAACATTCCCCAAATAAGAAACTAAACAAGATTATAGAAAATAACATTCCAAAATATAAGAAACTAATCAGCAAGCAACTACGTTCTTAATTCTAGAGTACACAAACAAGGTTCAAGAGAATCAGTTTTGTTCTTTATATATAAGAAGATTTAAATGGGTGTCTTTCAACAATATGGTAAGAAATAAAAAAAGACTAAAACAAGAAAGAGAATAAATAATTTCAAAAGAAACAAGATATGGAGAAAATTTAGAGGGAATCCAATGGAGTACGGAGGAAGAGAGATGAAAAATGAAGAAGAAAGCCTAGAAAGTAAAAAAATAAAAAAATATACATTTTCTTAAAAATGATAAGCTTAATTAGTCATTACACACGGTCTAGTGGGGTCATTTTGATGGCTATTTTTATCCATCACGCGCCTTTTATCGAGTCATCTCACACATTTTGCTATGTAATCAATGGAGGGGTTTTATTATATAGGAAATACAGTTTAGTGGGTTTGGGGATATTGAATAATTTAAGTAGGTAGTTAGCAAAATGTGATAGTTTAGTGGAGTTATACGACATTCACTCAAATATTTATTGCAGATTTTCAGAAATAACAGTATTGCCCCTCATCACTAAAATAGTCATAATTTTTTGTACAAATGTCAGAATAATGAACAATTTAAATTTTCAGAAATTAGATTCAAAGGAATCAACTTTTATTTTTGAATCATACCCAAATATTTTGTAGATTGGGAGAAATACTCTTGTGAAATCGGGCCAAACGTAAAAATGCCTCGCTTCAGCAATTTAAATATTTTTCAGACTTACTCAAAACATGTCGAAACTCACTCGAGCACCTCGGGTCACCTCTATACCGCTCCAACAAGTTCAAATACCTTATATGAACTTATCCAAAGGTTCAAAACATGAAGGCAAACACTGCAATACAAAATCAGCTCTCAAGTCAAACTTATGATCCTTAACCTTCCAATTTTTATGCAATAGTGTCAAATCAAACCTGAGCCCCTCAACTCCTAATCAGAACATACATTCAAGTCCAAATTCATTATATGAATCTATTGGAACTTTCAAATCACGAATATGAGCTCGTTTACCTAAACTATTGACTTTGGTCAACTCTTCTCAACTTCAGGCTTCAAGTTAGGAACTAAGTGTTACAAACTATTTTTTAACTTCTAAGGACTCGAACCAACCATGCCCACAAATCATGGATGACCAAATGAACATACTGGAAGTCTAAAATTATAAAACGGTATGTTAAAACTCAGGATGACCAATTGAACATTTACATTGTATGTATTCAGTTTTGTATAGCTCTAATTTTTGTATAACTAAAGTTAGAGAGAAGGAAATAAATAGGTTTCAGGTGTGTAGGTGATTAGTTTTTAGCTTTTTATCAATTGGACATTGTACATTGAAAGAATACACGGAAAATATACGAAATATTTCCTCATTTCTCTGAATTTTAATCATCTTTCAGGACTTGTCCTGACAAGTGACAAAGGTAAATGATGTGATTAAGCCCCCGTTTGGCCAAGATTTTGCCAAGTTTTTTCCAGAAAAAAATTGGCAAAATAAGTTTGTTTATAGATTTTACGGAAGGGCCATATATGCCAGTGAACTATGCGAATTAGGACAGATAAGCCTGTCGTTAATAGTTTGGCACAGATATGCCCAATTCGTCCAATACTTGCCCATTCATGCCCTTAATTTAATGGAACCCCTATTTTATCTTTTTTAAATAATTAATAACCGGACCCAACCAAATCTGTTGACCGATTCGTTTGGACCCGACCCACCCTTATTTCAAAGATATTTTTTTATATATTATTTTTTTTTATTGAGAAATTGTGTGATAATCATATTTATTTATTTGAGTAATTTGATAATCATTTCTTTTTGTTATACATAATTTCGGGAAGTAATCCTACTAAAATTAGTAATTGATATTTATTTGTTATTTTAATAATATAATATTCAAATTATTTTGTGCTTTCTTTAATCATTTTACCATCTATTTTATTTTTCTCACCGTCTATTTGTATTTTTCACCAATACAAATACAAACAACTCCATGTTCACTATAATCTAACCTGATGAATCCATTTTTTTGTTCAGATAAGTGATCATTATATGATTGATTATTAGTTTATTGAATTGTTTTATGTTACAAATTTGTTATGAAATAAGTAATAAATTGTTAAAACGGTGGTGCTTCTTTTTTATTTTTATTAGTTAATTATTTCATAACAAATATTATTTCAAAACAAGAACCACTGAGAAAAATAAAATAGATGGTAAAATAATTGAAGAAAGCACGAACTAATTTGAATATTATATTATTAAAATAATAAATAATTATCAATTACTACTTTTAGTAGGATTACTTCCCGAATGATGTATAACAAAAAGAAATCGATTATCATAGTACTCAAATAAATAAATATGATTATCACACAATTTCTCAATCAAACAAAAATGATATATCAAAAAATATCTTTGAAATAAGGGTAGGTCGAGACTTAACATATCGGGTCAGCAAATTTTGGTTGGGTCCGGTTATTAATTATTTAAGAAAGATAAAATAATGGTTTTATTAAACTAAGAGCATGAATGAGCAAGTATTGGATGGATTGGGCATATTTTAACAGTTGATATTAAAATATCATGTTATGATTTTAGGATAGTTTATTATGTAGTTCATTATTAAAATGATAATTTTATGCCAAACGTACCTATGTTCAGGACTATAGTTTGTGATAATGATAATAATGGCATCGATGAAGGTTCTGCATATACAAGATTAGCAAGTTTGTTTGTTTGGTATTGTTGGGTGTTTTTTATAGTTTTTAGAATTTATGAGTATAAGTCACATTTCATATTTTTTTCAAAAGAAAAAGTGAAATATGTGTTGAAAAATTATGTCCAAACATATTTTCATCTTCAAATCAAACTTCACCTAAATCAGTTTTTCTAAAATAAATATAGGAATCTATTGTCAAACGCTAGCTAAATTATTTGACGTGATTTAACTAAGAGTACCAAAAAACGACTTAATGTGATAAACAAATTCACTAGAAAATTACAAATGAACTTGATTTTTTGGAAAAAAATCTTATATTCATCCGTTTAGATTTATGTATCAGAAATTTTCATACAATTCCGCAGCATCGCTCAATAATGAAAAGAAAAAATACAAATGAATTGTTAAAATGAACCTCCTAGAAAGTAGAAAGCTATGATTTGTTTAATTAATAGTCACCATAGAGTTGAAAACATTTTTTTGGCATTGTATCCGCTAATATTTTGGGGGAAATCGGCAAAATAAAACACATGATATCAGCAAATAAAACACAACATGTTTATAGGATCATTTGCTTAAATTCAAATTGTAACCGATCATAAGAGATAATTCCTCGATATTTTTGTCAATATTTGCTTTTCGATGTTTAACGTTGTCTCGCACGCAATTTACAATAAGGAGGATGAAAAAGAATACTGGTTAAGTTTTTAAAATTTATTCGTTGATTAACTAACTATAACAGGAAAGTAGGACAAAATATGAGTACTAACAATGTTTCATATAGTTCTTGAGTCTGCACTGGCCAATAGAAACTCATATATAGAAGAAATTGTACACCGTTTAAGAAAAGTACGGTGTTCATCAACCTACAAAAAGCATAACACAAGGCCCTAAGAGAAGTTTTTTCGAGATATATGGAGATTAAAGTTGTACCTATAGCATACATTAGGGTGATTAACAACATGTACAATGGAGCCAAGACCCAATGAGGACAGCGGGCGGAGACTTGGGTCACTTTCCAGTTTTGATGGGATTGCACCAGGGATCTGCACTTAGTCTATTTTTATTTGCCCTGGTAATGGACAAATTGACGAGACGAGGAGCGGGGTTAACACTAGGTTGGAGGTCTGGAGACAGACCCTGGAGTCTAAGGGTTTCAGGCTAAGCAACACTAAGATATAGTACCTGGAGTGCAGGTTTAGTGTTGTAACTCGCAAAACAGACATGGAAGTGCGGCTTGATACACAAGTCATTTTGAAGAGAAACTTTTAAGTATCTTGGGTCTATAATCAAAGGTAATGGGGAGATTGACGAGGATGTCATTCATCGTATCGGGGCGGGATAGATGAAATGGAGGCTCACTTCCGATTTTCTATATGATAAGAACATGCCATCGAGACTTAAAGGTAAGTTCTATAGAGTGGTTATAAGGTCAAATGTGATGTATGGAGCGGAGTGTTGGTCAATCAAAAACTCTCATGTCCAGAAGTTGCAGGTAGCGGAGATGAGGATACTGAGATGGATGTGTGAACATACTAAGAAAGATAAGATCATGAACGAAGATATTCGGAACAATGTGGGAGCGGCCCCTGTGATAGACAAGTTGCAGGAAGTGAGGCTGAGATGGTTCGGGTATTTTAAAAGGAGATGCTCAGATGCCCCAGTGAACAGATGTGAGACGTTAGCCATGGTGGGTCTGAGCAGTTGCAGAGGCAGGCCTAAAAAATATTGTGGAGAGATGATAAGGTAAGATATGAAACATCTTGAGATTACCGAGGATGCCCTTGATATGATGGTATGAAAATTAAGAATTAGGGTAGAAGGCTAATAGATAGTTTGTGAGTGTATCCTTCTCTTACTTGTAGGATTAATAGTATTCTCATACTTGTAGAAAATATTTTTTATGCTACTCTCCTCACCCCCTTCCCCCAAGTTCCCATGTC
>ML301920.1:0-35709 GCA_005239505.1 Nicotiana paniculata | reverse complement strand
CCCCCGCCACAAAAAAAATACCCAATATTTTCATAACTATTTTCTTCAAAGAATTTAATTATTCTTCTACTAATTTACATAAACCCAAAAGGAACTAATGTGCTGCTTATTTTTTTATGCAAAAATAACGTTCAGATTTGTGCTACATAACTAAAAAAAATATATACTTTTTTTTTGTTAAAAAAGTACTATTTTTGCAACATAAAAATAAAGTACTCAATTTGTTAAAACAAAATACTCATTTTATTGAAATGAAAGAAAATACTTTTACTACATCATAAAGTATAAAGCAAACTTAATACTAGAAACAAATTACTTGTCAATTTAGTGTTTTCTCTCACTGTCGTGATAGTAATTTAATATTTTTATTTGTCTTTTTTAGTTGTGTTTTCAGGCAATATAGTTTGAAAATTAAGAAAAGGTGGGGTGTGTAGGTGGTTAGGGTGGGGGTGCGGGTGGGGGATGTGGGGCTAGGTTGATGGGAATAGGGAAGGTTGAAAAAGAGTTTTTGAAAATGTTTTCCCTTCTCTTGATAGAGACAACATTTTCATCTAATTTGAGGAAAATAAATTCACAAGGAAAATGTTTTGCAAAACATTTACCAAACATGAAAAAATTAAAAAATATTTTTCGAAAAATATTCCCCATCGTACCAAACACTTAGACAAAAGATATTTTCTTTCAACAAATATCTCCTACTCCATATCAGTTGCTAGTTGTTTGAGATAACCCTGAGATGGTTGTGAACCTTGTAAACTCATAGGCCATAGCCGATACTCCACATTGTACAATCAGTTAGCTCTTAAGGCCTTCGTATTGCTTCGTAAATAATGTATTTTGGTGTCGTTTAGTTCTGTCTGCCAGTACTGGGCATCAATATGGGGATTGTGTTGACAGTCGAATGTTTGATTGCATGTTATGCGGCATGAATTGATTAGGGAAAAAGTATTTAGAAAAAAATTAAAATTATTGTTTAATTATTACTCACAGAAAAAGAATCATTATCTAACTGAGATCTGATCAGTTATAGTAATAATTAGAATTAAATAGATATACAATTTAAAACCTTTTGTACTAGATAGCTCCTTTTCGGTAACATTAAATTGCATTATTAATTCAAATATTCTGACACACCACCAAGTCCAAAAATATTTTGTTATTTCACGAAGTGCTTTTGACTGTACAAGCTTTCTCTTCGAGTACCTGATCAAAAATCTAAGTTGACAGAAGAGACTGTTCAATCATGTAAAAATCAATATCAAACCGAACTCGACCTTTGTCAAATCTATCATATTTTGATTTTTCTCCATGATTCAGGAATTTTTCTACTATTTAGTCAACCCCATAAGAGACTACTTATATTATCCATGAATTAGATCAGAATCAAACGGGGATCAACCCCGCCATTTTTGCTTAGTTCGGTATTACAATCTCACCCAACTTCATAATCCGTCAACATAATCATCAGTATTATTATCCGCGTACACATCATTATTGTTTTTCACTTCTCTTGTCGATAAGGAGCAAGGTATTAAAAACGCCAACTGATTAAAAGTAACTTCTTATAGGTAGAGCATATCAGCAGAATATAAGAGGTCGGTCTTATATGAACAATGAAGAACTCGCTTTCCACCCAAAAAGAATGGTTTAAATGACACAATAACAGAAGGAAACAAAATTATCCCGACTCTTATACTAATAACTACTACATTCCGAAGTTCTTGCTTAACTCACAAATTTATAATATTCAAAACCAAATCTAAGTCGACGAGATTAAGGAGAGATAAGGTGATAAGTCGGCCACATAGTCCGAACTTTAAGTTACTCATCATTAAAGGTCGTCTTCTTACCTGCAATTGCCAGAATGTTAAAAAAAAAAAAAAATTAGCCAAGAAAACAATGAAACTGGAGGATTAAAAGAGAAATTGACTTGAAAACAGAACACATTTTGACCCAACGGAGATTTTTGGAGCCATTATTCTGTTCTTTTAGGGTTTAATAAGATTAAATGGAGAGAATTCCTATAGCCAACATACACTTGCTTGAGATTTAGGGGTCGTTTGGTAGAGTGTATAAGAATAATGTTGAATAGGATGTATTGGTAATGCTGGTATTGGTTATGCTTACATATTTCTTATATATTGTTTTGTTAATTAGTTCATCACTTTATCTTTTTATTTGATTTGAAAAATTTATAAGCAAATTATTTGATCAGTCTACTTATATTGTAGTAGAATTTAATATTTATTTATAAAAAAGAAAATATGCTAAGTATATAATTTATTACTAGGAATATAATTTTGTTTCACTTTCTTGGATTATTTCAAACTTGCATTATATAATAACATATTTTAATCAAGTACAAATTTTGAAGGACATTTTTGTCTTTAACTAAGTTAATGCAAGCATTAAAATCCATTGCATTGTTAATAACATGGTTTCTTATGCATTAGTTATGCATAGGATAATACCAAATAGGGTGTATAACTAATGCTTGCATAACAAATGCATAGGTTCAAAAAGTGTACCAAACAAAGTATTACTAATACACAAAGTTAATGCATGCATTATTTTACCTAATACACAAAGTTAATGCATGCATTATTTTACCTAATGTATCCTACCAAACGACCCCTTAGCGCAATAGTGCACCAAAAAGTTGTACAATAGGGGAGGGGGTAAAGCTCTGGCATTTTGTTAACATTTAATTGAGACAGTAAAAGTTATATATTGACATTACCAGATGGAGTGAAGCTTGGCCTGTTAGGAGTTCCTCGTCCTCTGCCTCCACCACCACCACCAAAACGGCCACCACCACCAAAACGGCCACCACCACTACGGCCACCACCACCAAAACGGCCACCGCCACCGCGGCCACCAAAGCGGCCACCACTATCTCTAGAACCTCCCCTACCACCACTTCTACCACCAAAACCTCTGCCTCCACCGGAACTGTCACCCCTTGGTTTTGCCTCTTGCACTGTCAAGTTATAACCTCCGACTTCTGATCCATCTAGTTCCAGAGCTTTGTTCAAAGCATCACTATCACCATTTGCAAACTCAATATAAGCCATCCTGCAAGAGAAGGCCAAATTTACAAAGTCGTCAGTACAAACAAAACAAATGCCTCTGAACCTACAAATTATTTCAGACAACGCAAAATTGAGAAAATGAGAAATATTTACCCTTTAATATAGCCTTCTGGGTCTGTAGGAATTCTTGTTTTGAAGATCTTACCACAAGATGCAAAATGCTCCTCAAGTGAACTCCTAATCTGAAATCATATTTGAAATATTTAGACCATCATAAGACATCAAAGTCAAGTGTCACAAATAATGGAGAGGAACAAAAACATATAGGACAAGAACCTGGTCTTCGGCCTCGTTTTTGTCAAAACCCCTAACAAAAATTGTTGTTCCTTCACTTCTACCTTGCTTCTGAAATGAGTTTTCTTCTCTCCTACAAACCATAAGATAACACATACTTGAAATGATGTCTCCATTTTCAACATAAATGGAAACAATAAGGTAAGAGAGATTGCATACCCAGTACGTGGTGTATATTCTCCCCTCTCTCGAGCCAGGTCTAATCTCACAGCACGGCCCAAAAGGTCTTGTCCATTTAGTTCAAGTGCCTAAAATGGATACAACAGATTTTAGCATTCCATCCAGAGGACTAAAGAAAACTAACCAGGTCAATGTTTGTAATAAACCGCGTCTACTTTTGTATACAGTGCCTAAAATGGATACAACAGATTTTAGCATTCCATCCAGGACTAAAGAAAACTAACCAGGTCATTGTTTGTAATAAACCGTGTCTACTTTTGTATACAGTAAACATATTTTGTGTGCGGAGCTCAGAAGAAACTAAGAAATTGCCACAATTAATGCACATCTGACCGCATGACTACCTTAATTGACTACTTAAAAAAGAGATGACCTTGAATTATGGAGCATAACAAGAGAAATTATCCATAGAGAAATATATGCAATCTCTCTCTCACACACAAATATACATATATATATGAAAGATATTGCTCTACAATATGTTTGAAGTAGGATTTATATTGCTTGCATCTATTGTAACTATAAAAGATTCCTGTTTAAGGATTGAAAAGAAGCAACCTAAAATTTCTCATTTTTACCCTTTTGACAAGCTAAAAACTTTTTAAAAAATGCTACCTTGTGTGCAGCTTCAGCAGTGACAAATTCAACATGGCCATAGCCCTTAAAAGAACCATCTTCATGTGTAGAAAAGCGCACTTCCTGAACTTCCCCAGCATCTTTGAAGAAATTCTCCCTGCAAATGCCTTCTTATAAGTCAAGATATTATCACACAAAACAAAGCACCGGAAAAAGTTCAATAACAACTTACACATCCGCCTGTTCAACAGAATAGGATAGATTTCCAACAAACAATGTTTTTGACCCTGGAGTCTGAGCTTTAGGAGTAATAGGGGTCTTTTGCTGCATTTTGAACAGAGCAGCAGTTCAGGTATTGTACAAAACACAAATATAATATTCTAAAGCAAACAATCAAGAAATATAATTTTCTAAAGCTTCACTTACAGCTTTAGAGGAATCAGCATCAACCATTTCTACATCAGCATCCTGCTTTAGCAAGAAATCCTCTCAAAGTTGTGGCATGATTTAATTTGATTAATTGTAAATTAAAAACTTCAATAGCATGATGATAACTGCCAAGTTAGGATAAACAGCAATACAACAAAGGGGGGAAATTATACAGCTAGTCCAAATGGAAGAACCATGTTGTGACTAATTTGAAAGCTGCAGGAAAAGATGCAATTCATCTACTTATGCCAAAAGGAATATGCCGATCAACTAATGATAAGAAAGTATTACCTTCTTGGGAGTTTTAGATGGTTTCTCATCCTCTTCTTCAGACTCATCTTCCTCAGAAGATTCCTCGGAACTACTCTCCTTCTTGGAGACAGCTGGAGTGCTAGAGGGCTGTGAAACACAGTTGTTACACAATGAACTAAGATGAAATAAGTTGGAATATTACAAATGAAACATATCAAGACCTTGATCTTTTTCTTCTGAGACTCTTCTTCATCACTTTCTTCAGATTCTTCGTCAGAGCTGTCACTGCTAGACTCAACCTTCTTTTTAGATACAGCAGCAGCCTTTCCCTTAAGAAAGAAAATAATATCAGACAACCATGCAAAAGCAAGCAAAAACAGATAACATATTCAATAAGCAAGCAAGATACTCACTTATGCCATGATGGATTCAATGAAATGGTTAGAGGACAAAAATAACCAAAACAAAAGCAAATATCAAGTGGTCAAACCTTGTCTGCATCAGAATCAGAATCATCTTCATCAGAGTCGGTATCTTCGGAGCTGTCACCAGTCTTCTTCGCAGGTTGAGGAGCTTTTGCTGGTTGAGCAGCAGCTACCTTAGAGGCAGGTTCCTGTCAAAGAGAAAATCAATAATATCAACAAGGAGTAACATTATTAAAACATCAATTCCACCAACAAACAATATTTACATAAACCCCTTAACAATGCCCTTACATCATCATCAGAACTGGAATCCTCGCTGGATTCTTCCTTCTTGGAGGCAGCAGCAGCAAGACCCTTTTTAGGTGCAGCCTTCTTAGCAACAGCATCATCCTCAGAGCTGCTATCATCCTCAGAACTAGACTCATCACTTGACTCATCTTTCTTAGAAACTGCAGCAGAGCCATTAGCAGCAGGTTTCTTGGCTGCAGGTACATCTTCCTCAGAGCTGCTATCATCCTCTGAACTAGAATCATCACTTGACTCATCTTTCTTCACAGCAGCTACCCCATTCTTAGCTGAAGCTGCAACAACCTTCTTAGTAGGAGGAGCCTATACACAACAACACCAACAGAAGAAGAGTTAAAACATTAGCCAAAATATTACTGAAATTACTGCTAAGAGGGTAATTTACTTCATCCTCGGATGAAGAATCTGAATCATCTGAACTGCTGGCTAATTTTCCATTTTTGGCAGGAGCCACTTTCTTAGGAGGTGCCCTTGCTTTAGTAGGCTGCATAACGAAATAAGAAAATGAAATCAGTCATTATTGCATATGTAGATGGCATCAACAGATATATTATGCAAATCAAAATTCTGCCAGACACTGCAAGCTAACACAAGACCCAACTCATGAACTAACTTGCCATTCACACAGACTTCACAATTACAGGTAAAAAACGATTGTGTATTACCTTCTCATCTTCTGACTCGGAACTATCATCAGAGGAGCTGCTTTCTTGTTTCTTTTTCTTTTGAGTCTTTGTATCACTCTTCTTTTTCTCAAGAGCTTGTGCTACAGCCACGTCTTTCTTCTGCTTCTTTGCACTCACTATCTTCTCAATTTCATCCTCGGCTTCTCTCTTCCCTGTAAACACATACACAAATTAGTCAATCCACCAACCAAATATTTTCTCCTCTACCAAGAACCAGCATAAAACAGCCCTGTGAATTTCCTGTGATAGTAGTACTTGAAAAAATATTCTTATGCTCATACAACACAGATAAGTGTTTGTTTATCAAACTGGCCCATTATATTTCAACTTCAAACTTGAAATACGGAATTTGAGGTCAGGAAAAACAGGTTTTTAGGTGTTTTTTAGTTTCTTGAGAAATGTTCACTTTCAAAACTTCAACTTGTTTCCATGTCCAAACACAACTGTTCCAAATAACCTTTTTGAATTTAACATCGAACATTATTTTTTTCAAATATTAACCAAGTCATGTCCAAAAACAGCTTCAATAAAACCTTAAATCCACAAATAACAAGAGCCAACAAGCTCAAACCTCAAAACCCACAAACAAAAAGAGCCAAAAACGTTCAGACCTTAAAACCCACAAACAAAAAGAGGCAAAAAGATCAAACCTTTCTTCAAGGGTTTGGTGGGAGCAACTACAGCAGCATCAACCTTTGAAAAAGAAACGCCAAACAAATCAACAAAAATTATACAGATATTTAAAAGGCAAAAAAATTGCAAGCAAAGCTCACCTTGGTGACGGACTTCTTAGCAGATTTACCCATTTCGAGCCTTTGATTGTACAAAAAAGGAACGTAAAGTGGGTTTATTAAGGGAAAGCAGCAAGAGGAGACTGCAAAACCCTAAGGAGAAGTTTAGGGTTTAACGAAAGAGAGAATGGGAAGGAGATATTATCTTCAGCCTTGTTTTTATAGTGCAAAAGTAGCCCTACTTGTTTAACGGCGACAATTTCATAAGTTATAATTAGGGTTTTGCATCCTGATATTTCTCAATAGGTTGCTATGTTGACACTTGACACATATTTTGCTTGGTTTTATTTTGACAAAATTACAGATTATAATGGACTTCGTAAGTTAACCTTGCACTATTTTAGCCCAGTTATAATTTTGCAAATATGTAGTCATATATCAATAAAATCTTTTTTTTCTCATTTCCTACAACTATAACAAGTTCATCTTTTTTCACCACCTACATTCCCCTATTGTAGCTCTCTTCTCATTTTTCATCCATAACTAATTAATACAAAAGAATTATATGCAAACAAAAATAAAAATGAATCAGTTCTCGTTTCTAGTGTAACCATTGATCGAGACGCTCAGTTAACATTCACTCGTGCCTTCTCCCATAACCAATACTTCTCCAAATTATTTTTTTTCGTGTTATGATTTTGTATAGCTTCAGGCGTAAAATATTCATGAGTTTTTATTCTCTTTTTTCCTCAAGTTTATACATACCTATTACAACTTCAAAACGCAAAAAACAGACGCGAAAAAACTAAAATTTCATCTCCTTTAATGTTAATCTTGTTAAATTTTGACTATGATTTTGTGAGAAATTTGGAGTAGGTATTATTTGAACTTATTATAAATAGTCTAAGTAGGTTGTATACAAAGTTTGAAGTTATTTGTTGGAGATTTGGACTAGATTTATACAAGAATTGTAAGTGAAAATCGTACAAAAAGTTCGTCAAAGATGCTTATACACTTTTATACAATGTTATACACTTTTATACAAAGGGATACATTATGTATATAGTTGTATAAAAGTGTATAAAGATGTATAATCACAGTGGTGAAAATATTCATGATACACTATGTATATATGTGTATAAGAAGAATGAGAAGAAGAAGAAGAAGAAGAAGAAAATGCCAGAAATGCACCAAATACATGTAAATAATGTATCAACCTTGTATACAATAGTGTATAAGAGGTGTTTATACACAATTATACATTATTATACAAATAAATCCTATCAATGGAGCTTCACAGGTTCTTCTTCTTCCTTTGGCATCCTCTGAAATTTAACTCAAATCTAGCTTAAATCTACTCCAAATCACTTGAAATTTAAGTTTTGAACTCCTTTTGATGGTTCCAATCAATTGGGACAACACTTATTCCAAACAATTACAAATCAAAAAACGCAATTTCTGAAATCGAAGCTTTGAAACACCTTTAATGGTGACTTCTATTTTCAAAGTTTTTAATCAACCGCTGGAATTAAAATTACACGTGGAATGAGAATAAGATTGAGACCATGCCAATACCTTCTTTCTAGTTTGGTGATCCAACAACCTACCAAGTGAATCTCTTTAGTGCAGACACGGTTCTTTCCACTCCATTGAAGGAAGTGATCTTCATATGACTCAAAAAAACTAATTCCTTTATGTATTATTTTTTCTTCTTCATCCAAATAGTGATTATCGACTTTGAATCTGGAGGAGCGTTGATGGAGAATAACAATGATGGAGAAAGTTTGGGATGCAAAATTGGGGCACGAGGAGAAGAAGAACAGAGAAAAGAAAAAAAAATTAAAAGGAGTGGGTTAATATGTGAAAAGTAATTTTCACATTATATACAACCTGGGCCATACTGGGTAAATACTTCAAACGTAGGTCATTTTTTGATGGGCTATTGGGCCAAGTGATAAGGAGTGTAATTCTCCCATTTATTTTTGGGAACATCTCACTTTATATTCATTATCCCCAAACTATTTACCCTTTAATATCCAAATCTAAACTATCTCTTTTCCTACTTATGCAGTCCAAGTTATTTATCCGACCCATCCATCTTCTCAGTTGAAGTACAAAATGTTTAAAAAAATTGACTTCATTTTTGCAAGACTATCTAGTAGTGAACTTGAATGGATCTACTTCTTCTCTGCCAGATCGATATTCATCAGGAAAGTCAAGCCAAGCTATTGCTCTACCTCCTTTCCTTATGATTTTTGTATGTGTATGAACACCCACCATTGTTGAGCTTGAAGCTCCTAAATTTGAAATTTTATTTTGAAGATTTATTTTGATTTGATGTGGGTGTTATAAAATATTACTTATAGTACCTTCAAGTAAGCTTCCCAAATCTGAATTTTTATGTGTGTTTGGATATCCATCATTGTTGGCTTAAAGCTCAATTTTTATTGTTGAATATTTCTTATTTGATTCAAAACGGGTGTTATTAATAATGCTTATAGTACCTTCTGAAAGTTCATACTGAAATTTGATCACATTTGAAGTTGATTTGAGGTGATTAAGATTGAATCTCCGAAGAAGAGCACAGTTACCTAATAATATACTGCTACGGTATACAATATGTTGTAGGAGTATATAGCTACATTGAAACAATATATTATTATAGTATACAATATACTGCAACGGTATACTATAATAATCGAAGAAGAACACAGTTTACCTAACAGTATACAATTACGGTATATTATTATAGGAGTATATAGCTATAATGCAATTGTACATTATTATAGTATATAATATAGTGTAATGGTATATTATAATAATGTGCAATATACTGCAACAATATGTTATAGTAGTATACGATATACCGCAATAGTATACTATTTTAATGTAATAGTATAATGTTGAATGAAGAACATAAAATATCATTTCATTTATTGTATGCTATTTTGGAATTTAATATATAATGCAATAGTATATAATTTACTATAATAATATATTATTATAATATACAATATGATGTTATAATTGAGTTATTTTTTAATTTTTTAACTGGATCCTTTTTAAATATTTTAATAAAGTTCTCATATTTTTTATAATTTTTTTTTTTCTTAAAAGAGGTATTAGATGGAATTCCATGGAGATGTTATTTATTGTATTAAAAGTAGATGATGGAAATAATAATTATTTCTCTCTTCTCGATACTTAACTTTTACGGGCAGCCTACAATTTCACCTCTTGGTGGGTTTCTCAGGTTCTCGCTTTCTTCATCCTTATGTAATGTGTCAAGAATAAATTATGGGCACAAATTAATCTCACGGTTTACAATAGCTTCTTATGACTTTCCATTTAACTTTTTGAAAGCATAACCACTATCACAATTTTCCTTTCTCCTTTCACTAACAATATTACCCACAAAAGTTGCAATGGATAGGAAGGGTAACTAGACTGGTGGGTAGAAAAACTAATGGGTAGGTAAGGGTAACTAGTTTAATTTTTGTGGGTAAAGCTATAAAACTCCCTCTATTTATTTTTTAACTACACTCGAGGTACGCGCTTTATGCGTGTACCCTATATTAATGTATGTATATTATTTTTTTAAAAACTATATAAATATTATAAAATCATATGTTTAAGTTATGAAATAAAAATTAAATTAAAAATATAAATTCACAAAAGTGATGAATATTGATCAAATTTAGCCAGCTCGATAAAGAGTAATCATGCGTCAAAAAAATCTTCAAATACCTTATTGTGATTTCTGAGGTTTTTTGTGGGAATATGTTATAAATTATTGTTAGTTGCATGATTTTATTATGAAAATAAACAAGTAACACAAAATTAAAAAAATTGAATCGTTGGTCATTTAAGATTTGAAAATAAAATGGATTGTATGTATTGCTCCTAAAAAGAAATTAATAAATGACAATGCAAAGTCTAAAAATAACAAATATTGAATTAATATTTTATAACAAATAAATTTAATATATAAAACATATAGGAAGTTGTTATCTGTTGAAATTAATGAAAAATATTAAATACAACTATATTATAATAAATTTTCTTTTCAATTATTTCATCTTTATTGCTTCAAGTTTGCATTTTAATCAATTTGACTCTTAATACTGTATTATAATTTATTTTGGTCTATCTTCGAATATTTCTCATCGTCAATTCTCTTCTTATGAAAATAATTTTTGTATCCTAGGAGTTTTGTCAACTTGAAAATAAAATTTTCCCGTATGATTAATTTGAAAAAAAAAATGGATTCTTTTGATAACTGGTATAAAATTCTAAAACTATTCTTAACATTAAGGACTGGGCAGTGCAAGCCTTCACCCAAGAACTAAATGAACAAAGCTCTATAGCTTCGAAGCAGCTGAAGCAAAACTTGATCGAGTATCTTGCCGTAACTTGGGCAGATGTTCACAACAGGTATCAATCAAAAATCAGGGTCGAGGACGACCAATTGGGAGCCCCCTCGGGCTCGGTGTATCCAAACATGCTATTAGCAAAGGAATCAAGAAATGCAGAAAGGGAGTTGAGGGCGAATAAGGAGAGATACCAATCCTATGTCGAAGATCGAAGAAACACCTCGAGGCGTAATATACCTCGAAATGATCGAAGGGAGGATCAAGGTCAAAGTTCCCGGGGACTCATGAGCAAAATCGGGTTCGACAGGCACTCGGGACCGTTGGAGACACCCCGATTGTCAGAATACAACTTCAACGTCGATGCCTCATACATCGTATCAGCCATAGGCAAGATTAGAGTTACCAGGTGGCCCAAGCCTATGCAGTCAGATCCTTCCCAGAGGAACCCCAACTTAATGTGAAAATACCATGACACTCACGGTTATAGGACCGAAGATTGCAGACAACTTCGAGAAGAGGTAGCCTGATTGTTCAACGAAGGGCACCTTCGAGAGTTCCTCAGCGACCGGGACAAGAATCATTTTCGAGAGAGAGATGCAAATAGGAAGAACAAAAAGGAGGACCCGCAACATGTCATTCATATGATCATCGGAGGAGTCAACCTCCCACAGGGACCCATATTCAAACGAACAAAAGTATCAATCACAAGGAAGAAGCGATCTCGGGACCACATTCCTGAGGACACCCTCACATTCAGCGAGGAAGAAATCAAGACTTTATCTCAGCCTCATAATGATGCACTGGTAATTTCTATCCTTTTAAGTAAAATTCAAGTCAAACGTGTGCTCGTGGATCCAGGTAGTTCGGCCAACATAATCAGGTCGAGGGTCGTGGAGCAGCTCGGGATGCTCGACCAAGTCATACCCGGCTCTCGAGTCCTGAACGGATTCAAAATGGCGAGTGAAACAACAAAGGGGGAAATCATCCTCCCAGTCAACGTGGTAGGGACCATACAAGCCACCAAATTTCATGTCATCGAAGGTGACATGAGGTACAACGCCTTACTTGGAAGGCCATGTATTCATAGCATGAGGGCGGTACCGTCAACTCTTCATCAAATGATGAAGTTCCCAACAAAGGATGGTGTGAAAACAGTGTACGGAGAGCAACATGCAGCCAAAGAGATGTTCGTAGTGCATGACTTGGCACCAGTATCGACTCCATCTACCTCGAAGAAATCAAAAGGCGAACAGGTAGCTAAATAGAAATCACAACTCATACCCTCGGTTGAGCCCGAGGGACAGGTGATCGATGAACAAGTGGTCGAGGACGGAGAAGAAGACTTCCTCACCCCCGAGACTTTGTTGCCCCGAGGAATCAGATGCAACGAACTCCACAATCGAAGAACTCGAGTAGGCAGTATTGATCGAGTATCTTCCAAAACAAAAGGCATACCTGGGAACGGGACTAACCCCCGAACTCTAGAAAAAACTTATTCAATTTCTGATTGATAACATTGATTGCTTCGCTTGGTCCCATTTGGATATGACATGGATCCCACTGGAAGTAACCACCCATCGATTGAGTGTCGATCCCAGGTTCAAATCGGTGAAGCAAAAAAGGAGGCCTTAATCCGAGGTAAAGCATACATTCATCAAAGATGAGGTAACTAAGCTTCTTAAAGGATCCATTAGGGAGGTAAAATACCCTGAATGGCTAGTTAGCGTAGTAGTAGTCCCTAAAAAGGGAAATAAACTGAGAATGTGTGTAGATTACAAAGTTTTGAACAAAGCATGCCCTAAAGATTCCTTCCCATTGCCAAGCATCGACCGTCTAATCGGTGCTATGGTTGGCCACGAGATCCTTACTTTTCTCGACACCTACTTTGGGTGCAATCAAATTCAAATGAATACGGAGGACCAGGAAAAGACTCCTTTTATCACGAAGTATGGCACATATTGCTATAATATAATGCCCTTCGGGCTAAAAAATGCAGGAGCTACATACCAACGCCTAGTTAATAAGATGTTCGAACATCAAATAGGCAAGTCTATGGAAGTTTACATTGATGACATATTAGTTAAGTCCCTGCGCACAAAGGACCATTTGACTCATTTTCAGGCAACGTTTGATATTCTAAGAAGATACAACATGAAGCTCAACCCCGAGAAATGCGCTTTTAGAGTCGGCTCGGGCAAATTTTTGGGCTTCATGGTGTCAAACAGGGGGATCGGGATCAACCCTGACAAAATCAAATCCATCGAGGAGATCACGTGGTAAACAATATGAAAACAGTACAACGACTGACCAGACGGATAACAGCCTTAAGCCAATTCATCTCGAGGTCATCGGATCAGAGTCATCACTTTTTCTCCTTTCTTAAGAAGAAAAAGAACTTCGAGTGGACTCCGGAATGCCAACAGGCCTTGGAAGAATTAAAATGGTATCCCTCGAGCCCACTTTTGCTCAATACCCCGAAGGAGGACGAAACATTATACTTGTACTTGGCAGTATCCGAAGTTGCGGTAACTGGCATATTGGTTCGAGAAGAACAAGGTACACAATTCACTATTTATTACATAAGTTGGACCCTGGGAGATGCTGAAACCAGGTATCCGAATTTAGAAAAATTAGCTCTTGCATTAGTAAGTGATCTAAGAAGTTGGAACCATACTTTCAATGTCATCCTATATGCGTGTTAACTATATATCCACTTCGAAACATCTTGCATAAGCCCGAATTATTGGGCCGATTGGCCAAATGGGCCATCGAACTTGGAGGGTACGATATCAAATATCGACCTCGAACGACTATCAAGTCTCAAATTTTGGCAGATTTCGTGGCCGATTTTACGCCTAACCTCGTGCCCAAAGCAGAAAAAGAACTCTTGTTAAAATCAGGCACATAATCAGGGGTATGGACCCTCTTCACTAACGGTGCCTCGAATATGAAAGTGTCCGGTCTTGGTATAGTTCTAAAACCGCATACAGGCGGCATAATTAGGCAATCCATAAAAATTTCGAAGTTGACTAACAATGAGGCCGAGTATGAGGCCATGATTGCAGGTCTCGAACTAGCCAAGGGCCTAGGAGCAGAGGTCATCCAGGCAAAATGTGACTCTCTTTTGGTGGTTAACCAAGTAAATGGAAGCTTCGAAGTTCGAGAAGACAGGATGCAAAGATACTTAGACAAGCTTCAAATAACATTGCATCGCTTCGAAGAGTGGACCCTGGTCCACATACCTCGAGAACAGAATAGCAAGGCCAATGCACTCGCGAACTTGGGATCCTCGGTTGAAGAAGATGACATAATCTCGGGGACTGTTGTAAGCCTATCAAAATCAGTGATCGAAGAAGGCCATGCAGAAATCAACTCAACAAGTCTAACTTGGGATTGGAGAAACAAGTACATCAACTACTTGAAACACGGGAAGCTCCCCACGGACCCGAAAGAATCGAGGGCCCTTCGAGACAAAGCAGTCTGATTTTCACTCGATGAGAATGGAACATTGTATAGGAGGACCTTCGACAGGCCACTAGCAGTATGCTTGGGACCGGGGGACACCGATTATGTGCTACCAGAAATCCACGAAGGCACTTGTGGAAACCACTCGGGTGATGATTCTTTAGTTCGAAAGGTAATCGGAGCGGGGTATTACTGAGATAGCATGGAAAAGGACACCAAGGAGTTCGTTCGAAGATGTGACAAATGCCAAAGATTCGCACCAATGATACATCAACCTGGTGAACAACTACACTCAGTCCTATCCCCATGGCCATTCATGAAATGAGGGATGGACATCGTCGGCCCCCTACCAATGGCGCCAGGTAAAGCTAGATTTATCTTATTTATGACTGACTACTCGAAATGGGTAGAAGCGCATGCCTTTGAGAAGACAAGAGAAAAAAAAGTCATCGACCTCATATGGGACCACATCATATGTCGATTCGGGATCCCCTCTGAGATTACATGTGATAATGGGAAGCAGTTCATCGGCAACAAGGTGACGAAATTCCTCGAGGATCATAAAATCAAAAGGATCTTATCGACGCCTTACCACCCAAGTGCAAATGGCCAAGTCGAGTCCACAAACAAAACTATAATTCAAAACTTAAATAAGAGGTTAGAGAATGTGAAAGGGAAGTGGAGAGAAGTGTTGCCCGAAGTACTATGGGCATATCGAACAACTTTGAAGTCGAGCATAGGGGAAACCTTGTTCTCTTTGGTATATGGGTCCGAGGAATTGATACCAGTCGAAGTAGGGGAACCGAGCGTAAGATTTCAACATGCCACCAAGGAATCAAACAACAAGGCCATTAACACCTCCCTCGAGCTACTAGATGAAACGCGCGAGGCCGTACTAGTTCGAATGGCCGCTCAAAAACAAAGGATAGAAAGGTACTACAATAGAAGAACAAACCTTTGATACTTCGGAGTCGGGGACTTGGTTTTAAGGAAAATCACCCTCAGCACTCGAAACCCAAATGAAGGGAAGTTAGGCCCTAGTTGGGAAGGATTGTACCGTGTCCTTGGGGTAGTAGGCAAAGGATTCTACAAGCTTAGCACTATGGAAGGCGAGCAACTGCCAAGCAAATTGAACATATCACTACTCAAACGCTATTATTGCTAAGATATAACCTTCTCATTTTTCAAATTATATTTCATCCTAACTCCTTACAAGTGTTCGATTAATATCGAAGCACCCTTCAGCTCAAAGACCTTGGGTTTTAAAGCATGTGTTGCACTCTTTTTCCCTTAGATCGGTCTTATCCCAAATGGGTTACCGACAAGGTTTTTAACGAGGAAAAACCTATATTCTACCTAAGGAAAACTCAATAAGTATTCAAGGCTTCTTTTTCTATCAACCTCGCATACTGGGGGGCATCACCCTCGGAGGTTACTTTTTCGAAGAAAGCAAGTCATGCCGAAGAGGGCCTCGATAGGAGAATGTTGTAATGGACCAAACAGTCGAATGAATCGTGTCCATGTAGAATAACTCGAGCCCCCAATGGAAAAGCATGTACGTGTGTATCAGTCATTTGAAAAAAACATTCTTATATATCAAAACACTTTGTGCCTCAAAGAAGTATGATATTCTCATTAAACGGCTCAAGGGCCAAAAACACCCGAACACTCGGGGACTGTCTTTGACAATCAACTTATCGAGTCATCAAAAACTCGAACTCGTAAGACTCAATGAGGAAAAATCGAACTCATAATACATCAATGAGGCAAACTCAAGCTTATAAGACCTCAATGAGGCATACTCAAACTTATAACACCTCAATGAGGCATATCCGAACTTATAAGGCCTTAAAAAAGGCACCCCCCAGATATTAAGGCCAAGGCTATATACTCGAACTTATAAGACCCTAAAAAGGCATACCCTCGATATTAATGCCGAGGCCATATCACTCGGGGGCTAAAGGCTACGACCAAATATAAAGACTACAGTAAGATAAAAGGCTACGGCCGGAATAATGCGGCTCGGAGACATCCGACTTCCGCCATAAAACTAAAGGCCTTCAAATACTTCAAAAAACCCAGTTAAATCAGGATACCCTAGGAATAAGCAAAGGGGCTTCGATAATATCAACTCCGAACAATGTAAAGGCTTCGAGAAAATCAGCCTTCGAGAGAACCTCATGAGGTACTCAATTATCGTCGCACATCGACTTGCAATCGAGGTTCCTATCAATTGAACCGTTGAAAAGTCGGATGGATATAAAAACATGCCAAGGTATAATAAAATTTTAAAAGTATTTAACTAGAATAGGGGAAAATTGTAGCCATTTTAGAGGTCGAATTAATCCAATCTAAAAAGAGCCTAAGGGCCGATATGTAAGAGCCTAAGGGACAATCCAAAGAGCCTAAAGGACAACCTAAAGAGCCTAAGGGACAAATTGGAAAGATCCTAAGGGCCGATGTCTTAAAGCCTAAGGGCAGATACCTAAAAGAACTTAAAAGCCGAAGCACACTATGCTCGAGACCTCACCTAGTTCGAACTCGAACGTCCCGAGCTAAAGATTCAAGGATCGGACCCTAAGTGATCACCTATTACTGATCGTTGATCAAACACGAAACCTAAGGGTTTTATGTTCTAAGTCCAATACATTGCACTGATTATCAACAACATCAAAAAGACAAAGGCAAGGCAGAAATTAACAACAAAGATGAAACAAAGATTTTTTGTATTTATGATGAGAGTACAGAATATGTCTACAAAATTCCAACATGGAGCCCTTACAAAGGGATTAAAGGAGGCCTAATCTATTGATGGGGTCGCCTGCTCGAAGGTAGCACCCACGGGGACTACTACACCCTCGGAAGCTTGACCTTCGGGAGTCTTTTCTCCCTCAGGGACTTTGTCCTCACCAACCACCTCGGGACTAGCCTCTTCACCGGAAGCCTCCTCGTCAACATCTTCTTCATCATCTTCAACATCAGCTTTGTCATCGGAAGAAAGGAGGAACTTGGCATCAATCTCGTCTGCCTTGGCATGCTCTATCTCCTCAGAGAGATCGAAGCCCTTGGCATGGATCTCCTCGAGGGTTTCTCTCTATGATCTGCATCGGACATAGTCGTTGCAACTCTTCTCTCGGTCGGAGTCCCCCCTCAACTCCATTTAAGCATCAATAACATCTTTCAAATAGATGCCTACCATCTTGTTGGCTTTGGCTTGTATCTCCTTGGCTTCGACTCGGGCTTCCACGAACTCGACCTTCTCCCTCGTGAGACCAATATCGAGTTCGGTTATCCTGCCCACTTAAACTGAATTTCTCTCTCGAGCGTTACAAAGTTGAATTTCGAGAGCAGACATTTTTGCCAATGCATCTTCTTTTTGCTGCAACGAGAACATCCACTTGTGCCGTCCATTCATTGCATTCAGAGTTGACTTGGGGGACCTCGCCCTGAAGACGTTCCAGCATTTCTACCTTCTGTTGCAACTGAGTCATTGAGGTGTTAGCCTCCGAAGAGGGGAGAAGGAGCCCGTATTTTTTCAAAACAGAAGTTACCTGCTTCTCTAGCTTGTCCTCATACACACGTGCTTCCAACTCAGTTCGAAGATGCCTCAACTCCCTTTCTTTTTTGTCCCATAAAAGCCTGAGGGGATTCTCCTCATTCAAGGACCTACGCAACTCGGACTCATGGTGACACAACTCAGTCTTAAACTTGTCGAAGGCCTACAGAAAGGAAAGTTTGATTAGATAAAAGAGGAAAGTATGCAGTTAGAAAAGTTGTGGAGCTATTAGAAACTTACAATTGAGCAAAGTCGTTGAGCCTCCTCGAAGATCAAGTTTGCATTTTCTGGTTCGGCCTCATCGACCCAGTAAAGCAACCCTGAAAAGGGTCGTTTTCACTCGGGACTCCGCCTAATTCGGGCATCTTTAGGTCCCCGAGCGTCCCTTATAGTATTTCTGGAGAAGGATGGAAATGACGGTGAGCGACCTGCTATCACGGCCTCGGGGAAATCACCCGAGGTGCTCTGATTAGGCTGAGGTGTGTCGAAGACCACTCCCTTTGGGGTATTTCCCGAAGTCTGAGAGGCAGTTGCCAAATCAGGCGATGAAGGGACTTCGTCCCACCTTTCTTTTGGAATTCCTCCCTCGAGGCTAGGGGCCTCGGTTCCGGCAGGCTTAACAACCTCGGAAGGCTTTCTGGTTCGAGTCACCAACATCGAACCCTCTAGCTCGTTGTCATCATCGCCCACGGACCGACGTGCAAGGTCAAAATCCTCGTTGATGACCACATTCTTCTTACGCCTCCGAGCATGCTCCGTTTTGCTTTGAGCATCCTCGCTCTTCGAGGATATTTTTCTATTATTGTCTTTCTTCGGCTTCGAA
Organism: Nicotiana paniculata; assembly: GCA_005239505.1. Lineage (NCBI taxonomy): Eukaryota > Viridiplantae > Streptophyta > Magnoliopsida > Solanales > Solanaceae > Nicotiana > Nicotiana paniculata. The sequence continues at coordinate 16,521 of ML301920.1, read as the reverse complement.
GCCGAGGGTTCTTCTTCCTCCCTGGGTGAGGCGGCCTTATCTCAAAAAACTCACCAATACCTGCGACCAAGAAGTTAGATCATATGATGAAAGGTATTTTCACTAAGGAAGAAGTAGTGTAACACGTACCATGGTGCTTCGCCTCCCACTTGCCCTTCGACAAATCCCGCCACTTGTGTTTGTCATATGTCGAAGTAGCTGCCAATTTGCGAACCCAGTCTGCGATATCGAGGACCGCGTTAGGCATCCACGGGATCGCTGAGAGAAGAGAAAAGGAACAGTAATACGAAGTCTAGCAAAATTAATGAGAGAGAAATAAAGCACAACATTTTACTCACGTGTGAATTTCCACTTCTCGGGGAATGGTAGGAACTCCGTGGGGATGACGTCGATGGTCCTCACTCGGATGAATCGGCTCATCCAGCCTCGATCAATGTCCTCGTCATTACTATCAAAGAAGGATTTGGTGGACCGGTGTTGGAGTTTGATTAGACCTCGGAAATGCTGAGGTCCATACAATCGAATGAGGTGGCTGAGGGTGAACTAAATCCCGGCCTTTTCAGCAAAAAACTCCATCATTAGCACGATCCGCTAGAAGGACAGATGGATCTGGGCCAAGGTAACTTGGTACCTTTGGCAGAACTCGAGCACTAGTGGATCGAGGGGGCCTAATGTAAAGGGATATGTATACACGATCAAAAACCCCTCTACGTGGGTCGTAATATCCTCTTCATGAGAGGGTATTTGCAGAACGACCTTTTTCCCCCATCTGCACTCTCTCCTCACAGCTTCGAGGTGACTCTCCTCGATTGATCTTATATACACAGAGGCGTGTTCCCAACGGCCAGGGACATCAGGGGTTTTTTCTATGGTGAAGTCCTTCTTCAAGGAAAAGCTGCTCGGAATAAGATCATTGAGTGCCAGCGGTTTGCCACTGGTTGGACGAGAAGTAGAAGTGGAGGTTCCTTCTTTCTGAGGAACGGATTTGGATTTTTTAGTCATAATTTCTTTAGAAAAGGAAGGAGAAGATGAAAACACCAACGCTACTTTGAACTAATACGGTAGAAGAACTGGTGGTGAAAGGGAAGATATAGATGAAAATTGTTGTTGCAGAATTGTAAAGTTCCTAATGAGAAAGGGAAACAAGTATATATAGGAGAAAAACGGCGATTGTTCATTGATATTGATGGTCGACCGTCCTTGACGACCAATTATAGCTTTGGGGGAAGAGAGCTGGCGGGGCGCCTCAGTTATTTCAGCGCTTATGTCATAGGAGTGATGTCATCATAAAAAGTATCGAAGGGTCGAGAATTCAAAATCGCTTCTTATCATTTTATTCTAAGAAACGCGGGGACTATCTGTATACGGCCGAAATCAGGGGAGACCGATTTCGAGATATCTGTTATGCTTCGAGCCCGAGCTCGAAGAATTCAAAGTAAAGTTCAAATTGATCTCGGAACATACACTTCGAGAAGGCACATCGAGGACCCGTCACAACCTACCTCGAGGCAATGCCAAATCGATGACCGTTATGGAAAGGCGGAAATTTTCCAAGGACACGTGGTTAGGACTGATAAGATCTGCAAGGGATAGTACAACGTCGAACTAAACCGTTATACAACTTTACAAATAGTATTCTTTGACATAATTAGAAATGTACCATATTAGGGTTTTCCCCTCCTATATAAAGGGGATCCCAATCATTTGTAAAGGCATGAATTTCACTAGAATAGAACATTCTACTCTGCTCTTCTTATTTAACGTGCTCAACATTATTCTTCAGCTCCATTGTTCTTCATTTAGTGTTCATAATTTTACTGCTAAAGACTGACCTCGAGACCCCCGAGGTTACTGACCTTGAGGCCCCCAGTTCTGTGACAACATTGGTTTGGCTATCACATTTTTCTTACTTACACTTATTTTTCCTCGATTATTAACTAGTATTAGAGTAAATCGCATATTTTTAGAACCACAAATCAAATATAATTGTTAACACCATTTTTCGAGGTAAACATTATTGTTATTCAAATTATTAATATCCTAACTCTTAATATTTAAGTGTAATAATAATATGCTTTTGAATCTTTGTATTTATAGAATATTAGTGTCATTGACTTTTGCCAACTATTTTTATTAAGGATGAATAAAACGGAGCATATTGAATACAACAACTAAAAGTGTTCCATGTGAAGTTTCCCGTTGTAACCAAAAAGTTGCAAGTCTTTTCGCAAAAATAAAATAAACAATGAATTAATAACCTTAGATGACGTCGTACACAGAGAGATGAATTGTCTATTCATATTAGGAAAATTAATATAAGGTCCTAAATATTATGACATCTTACATACTTAAAACAAATAAAAAATTACTAACTACAATTTTAGTTGATTTTGAAATACTAAATATTAAAAAATTAATTAAATAAGTATTTTGTCTAGTATGAACACTCTCTATGCACAATTTATTTCTACCTTTTCTAACAATTCAAAATAAATAATTTTTTTTTGTTTGTTTGATATTGTTTTAAGGGATAATGCATAAAATTCCCCTGAACTATATCTGAAGTTGCTACGATACACCTTACCTTTGCAGATGTCTTATTATTCCCCTAAAAAAACTCCCTTAATTCTTTGCACCTTTATTGCTGACGTGGAGAACTGTGTGAGAACAACTCCTTCATGTGCGTGAGATCAAGGGTTGCAAGATTAGCCTATCAAGCTCAATTAAGATGTCTTTCAGTAAACATGATTTCTAGAACAGAATATTATACTTATACAATCTTAGAAGCAAATGAAATGCTGGTCAAGAAAATCATAAAGTTCAACAAGGCGCAAGAAGCATCTAATCTACCCCGATCATAGATAACCCTGGAACATGCATATACGCTCTCACGACGCATATGCATCACCCTCGTATGTAGCAAATAATATAATTTATCAAGAAAAATTCCCTCAAACAAAGCCAGGTAAGACACTTACCTCGTATGGGCTGGTCCAAAGCTCCAAAATCAATTTTCCTTGATATTTGAAGGAAGTCACCCAATGCCATAGGAAGCAATCCTGAATAATAAATCTTTGATATTTGAAGAATCCTCAAAAAGTCAACAAAAGTCAATCACGTTGCTCGAAATCTGAAAACAATATCAAATCTCGATGATCCATAACCTAACGAGTCCAAATATGTGCTTAGAATCTAAATCCAAATCGGTACTCAAATCCCCAAAATATACTCTCTTAAAGTGTAGGCAAAACCCCCAAATTTCATATCAATTTTTCATATTTTGGGTGTTAATAATTCATGTAGCTTCTTAAAATGATACCAAAAATGAGAAGAAATTACTTACCCCGAAGTCTTGTATGATAATCTCCAAGCGAAATCGCCCCTCTGTAAGTCTATGATTCAAAATATGAGAGAATGAGCCAAAATACTGAAATACCACTTAATAACACATCTGTAGATATCGCATTTGCGACTAAATGCTCGCAACTACGACCTTCGCAAAACCGACCTTAGGCTCGCAAATGCTAACTAGGCATGCCCAAGCTATGTCGGAATTGCGACCAAGTACTTCACAAATGTGAAGCCTCACCAACTGCCAGTCCCAAAAGCGACACCAAACCTTCGCAAACGCGAGGACATCCTCATAAGCACACTGCTGCAAATACGACCCCTCCAGTTCAATTGCGACGCGCCATAATCATCAAGACCCAAGTTAGAAAAAAGAACCCGAAACCAATATGAAACTCACAACGAGCCCCTCGGGACCTCATCCAAATTGTCACGACCCAAATATCCCTCCGTAAGAGACGTGATGGCACCTAGTCTTAGGGACTAGGTAAGCCTAACATTCACTGAAATAATAACAATATTTAACCAACATCTGACAATAAGGAATAAAAATCTCTATACAATTTACAATCCCCAAAATCGGTAGTACAAGTCATAAGCTCTACAGAGTTTGCTAGAAAACCTCTAAAATACAACTGTTTTGAAATAAGAGTGAACAAAGTAAATACAAAATAAGAAGGTGACTCCAAAGCCTTTCGATCGCAGCAACAGGTTTACCTTGAGTCTCCACCACCGGATCTGTACAGCTAGCTAACGATCGACTATTCCGCAATACCTGGATCTGCACAAAAATATGCAGAATTGTAGTATGAGTACACCACAACGGTACCCAACAAGTATCAAGACTAACATCAGCGGAGTAGTGATGAGGAACAATGAATACACCTACAGGACTAAATAACTTGAACGAGTATAAGTGTAGAAACAACAAAGTACGATATCTATATAAAAACTACGGATAATAACGAATAATATGGTAATTGCAGTAAGGAACGAAAACAACAACTAAAAATAGAACACCATAATAATGACACAGTCTAATAAAAGGAACACGGTTTAAATTCGGTTATCACAGGTAAAGGAAAGGCAAGTAACAACTCAACAAATACGACCGCTTTCGCACTATGTCTTAACCAATAACCTCTACGAGGTACCGAACCTCAGAATATTCCTAATTCACTGGTCCCAATTCCTGAATCCTAAACACTTGGCATCCTACGATCTCATTACAATTTATAACAGCATTGACGACTCACGTGCCAATAGAGTTATTCTCACATAGAAGGCAAGTAAACAGGGTATGCGTCTATACTCAACAATATCAAGATTCATCCTCTTAACTTATAAGAGTTATTAACTACGTGTATGCTTGTGCAAGTGTCCTAATATAGTTCATGCCAGCTAGTAAGTATAGAAAAATAAATGGACAGCACGTAGAATGTTTTCCCATAATTTTCCACAAGATAAAACTCACACAGGTAAGTGCACCGCTTCACAAATATCAACAACAAGAATGCCCCAAGTCATTGATATATCCCACCTTGTATCGCCACGTGCGCAATTAATAAAATAAATGCCTGCCTTGTCTCGCCACACGTGCATAATAATGTTCCCACCTTGTCTCTCCACATGCACAACCCACATATATATAGCCCGCCTTGTCACGCCGCAATGTGCAAATATCAATAGTAAAAACAACACGGCAGAAACTCATGTAACCCAATAACACCCGCACGCAGAAACCTTGTGCATCACAATAACAACCGGACGGTAGAAACCTTGTGCATCACAACAACAAGTACCACGACAATAATGACAATAATACATGAGTACAACAAATAAATCAGCTCAGAAATTCTAGAACTCAAAGAAACGGAAGACCTAGTTCACAAGTAATAGCCACAATAGAGAATGATCATAATAAGAAACAACTCAACAAGGAAGGAAATAATATGTAACAACGGTTCCACAAAGTACAATTCAACAACAAGGGAGATAGTAAGAGGCAATAATTCCAATAAGGATAAGTCAGCTATGATAAAGGATAACTAGCTTCATTTAGGAGTTGTACTCACGAAAGAGGTACAAAAATTACAATTAAGGATAAGCAACGGAAAGGATAGTAATAACCTAGATGAAGGTTAAACAATTACAGAAGAGATAATAATAATTTCAAATAAAAATAAGCAGATAGTAAAAGATAGCATGGCAATAGAAAAGGTAACAAATTTTCAGTTAAGTCATATAAGAGTCAAATAGGCAATAAGAGTGAACCATGAAGCAATTAATTCAAATTAAAGCAAGTAGAGTGAATCTAGTAATTAAGAAAACTTAATCATAACAAAAACAACTTCATACTCAGTGAATATAAGAACCTAAGAACCCTAAAAGGCCAACTTTCCACAAACAAGCCCAAGCACGTACTCTTCACCGCGCGTACACATATTGTTATTAGTGTAGAAGACTCAAATCCTAAGGGGTGGTTCCCCCACACGAAGTTAGTCAAGATACTTACCTCAAAGAAGACAAACTGATACTCAAAAATGAACTTTTCGGGTGAAATAACCTCTGGATGGCTCAAATCTAGCCAAATAACTTCGAAGTATAAATAAAACTCATAAGAAACGATTCTAGATAATAAAGCATCAATCTTTATCAAAAATCTAAAAATAAACCCAAAAGTCGACCCCCGAGCCCGCACCTTGGAACCCGACAAATTTCACAAAATTTGAACTCCCATTCCGATACGAGTTCAACCATACTGAAATTATAAAAATTATGATACCAATTTGTCTCTCAAATCATCATTTTATATTTTGAAAGTTTTTTTCAAAAATCCCCATTTTGCTCAACTCAAAACACTAATTTAATGATAAAAATAAAGATGGAAACATGGAATATAACAAATTCTATGTGAAGAACACTTACCCCAATTATTGGCTTGAAAAACCCATGAAAAATCTCCCAAAACCGAGGTCTAAAACTCAAAATATGAAGAAAATGGCAAAACCCTTGACTTATATGATTCTGCCCAGGACTTCCGGATTTGCGAACAAGGAAGCGCATCTGCGCACTCGCATTTGCATCTGCAAACACAACTTACAAAGACGGGCTCCGCACCTGCAGATAATATAGCCGGACCCGCGACACCGCAAAAGCAGAACTAGGAGCGCAGAAGCGAGGACCGCAAAAGCGGCCTTCGCACCTGCGTGGATGCCTCCGCAAAAGCGACACATCAGGACTAGAACCAAAGTCGTATAAGTGACCAAGAACATCGCAGAAGCGACTCCGCATCTGCGATCAGACCTCCGCAAATGCGGATACACCAGACTCTGCCCAACACCATCTTTAGCCAAAATGTTCCAATTGATCTAAGTTCTTCTGAAACTCACCCGAGCCCTTCGGGACCTCAACCAAATATACCAATGCATCCTAAATCACGATACGAACATAGTCTAGGCCTCAAATCTCATCAAACAACGCCGAAACTACGAATTAAACAATGACTCGAACTTAGGAACTTTCAAAAAACTCGCGCCAAAACCTATCAAATCAACCCCGAATGACGTCAAATTTTGCAGGCAAGTCCCAAATGATATAATGGAATCGTTCCAACTCTCGGAATCACATTCCAAACCCATTATCACCAAAGTCAACTCTTGGTCAAACCTTCCCACCTTCCAAACTTCAACTTTTTCAACTTTCGCCGAAATGCTTCAAATTACCCTAGGGACCTCCAAATCCAAATCCGGTCGCATGCCTAGGTCCAAGATCACCATACGAAGCTGTTGAAATTATCAAAAACCCATTCCATAGCCATTTACACAAAAGTCAAATTCTGGTCAACTTTTACCGCTTAAATTTTCAAAACTAAAATCCTTTTTTCGATTTGACTCTGAATCGCCCGGTAACTGAACTCGACCACGCACACAAGTTAATGTACATAATATGAAGCTGCTAAAGACCTTATGCTTCCGAACGAGACTTAAATTCTCAAAACAACCAGCCGGATCGTTATGCAAATACATTATTCAAACCTATCCAAAGGCTCGAAACACAACGAATAACATCAAAACCTAGAATAGAGGATCCAATAGTTCTCTTAACTTTCGAACCTTCAAACTTCACCAAACGCATCTGAATCAGACTTAGACAATCCTAATCATAACCATACTTGGCACACAAGTTCCAATCACCCGAATGAATCTAACCAAGGTATCGAACACTAATTGAAATTTGATAACATCAAAGTCAACTTTCGGTCAAATTTCGAACACATGCCTAAGTCCAAAATTACCATACGAACCTATTGGAACCATGAAATCCCGATTTTAATGTCATCTACACAAAAGTCAAACCTTAATCAATTCTTCCAACTAAAAGATTCCATAATGAGGATTAGTCTTCCAAATCAATCCTGACCTCTCGAACCTCAAAAACAGCCATACATGCAAGTAATAGGTTATCATATGAAGCTACTCAAAGTCTCAAACCACCGAACTATGATGACTCAAAGGGTCATCTTATGAATTGAGATACTATTATGGTCTCATTAGCCTTAAGAAGACTAATATTAGTTACTTCGATTTGCGTGCGCAGTCCGGACGTGAAACCGGAAAGCTTTTATGTGAAAACATGAGAAATTATAATTTTAGAATTTAAAATTTAGTTTTAGTTGACTTTGGTCAATATTTTTAGTAAATAGACCCGGATCTGTGTTCCGATGGTCCAGGGAGGTCCAAAGTAAAATATGGGAATTGGGTGTATGCCCGAAATTGAATTCCGAGGTCCCTAGCTTTAGAAATTAATTTTTGAAGAAAATTGTTTTGCTGAATTTTTAAGGAAATAAAGAAATGAATTAATGTGTGAACTCGTTGGTATTGGGCCCGTATATTGGTTCCGAAACCTGGTACAAGTTTGTTATGATATTTAAGTCCTATCTGTGAAATTTAGTGAGAATCAGAATTTACTTGACGTGATTCGAATGTCCGGTTGAGAAAATAGTGAAATTGAAGTATTCTTGAGAAATTATGTGTTTTGAGGTTGAATTCATAGTTTTAAATGTTATTCCTGTGATTTTATCGCACGAGCAAGTATGTATGATGCTTTTAGACTTGCATGTATGTTTGGTTTGGAGCCCCGAGGGCTCGAGTGAGTTTCGGGTAGGCTACGGAGTGTTTAGAACTTAGAAAACACAGCTGGTGCATCTGGTGTCTGTAGCAGGCCTCTGATCTCGCAATTGCGAGATCATGCATCGCAAATGTGATGCGGGCAGTGATGGAAAATGCGAGATTTTCTTCGCAAATGTGAAGAGCGCCCATGAAGGACAGTAATCACAAATGCGACATAATAGCCGTAAATGCGAAGGCAGCAGAAATTGCGAAGGTTCGCATTTGCGGTATCCTTATTGCAATTGCAATCTTCACAAATGCGAAGCTCCGGCCGCAATTGCGACGTCCACAGCTTATTAAGTGGGAATTAGACGGGGGTTTCACCCATTTTTTAATTCTCTCAAATCCTAAACCTCCATAGGCGATTTTTCAAAGACCCAAACTTCTCCAAATCATAAGTAAGCGATTCCTAACTAATTCCTTTCAATCTCTTACTACTTTTAACAAGATTTCTACCTAGAATCTAGAGTTCTCATGGTAAGAAAATGAGATTTTTGGGTAGAACTTAGGAATTTTGAAATTTGGGAATTTAGACCTTGAATTGAGGTCGGATTCCAAAACTAATTGTATATCCTGGCTCGGGGGAGAAAGAGTAAACGAATTTTGGTCCGAACCTCGAGTTTAGACCAAGCGGGTCCGGAGTCGATTTTTTTCTTTTGATAGGAGAACATAGGAAAATCGTAGTTTTTCATTAAAGTTAATTCCTTTAGCAATAATTGATGATATTGACCAATTATGATTAGATTCGAGCGGTTTAGAGAAAAATTCTAAAGGAAAAGTTGTGATTGAGCAGTGAGTGGCCTGCGAAATTGAGGTAAGTGTTTGGTTTAACCTTGACTTGAGGGAATAGGAATCCCCAACTTAAATGCTATGTGAAATTTCATGTGTGTGGTGTATAGGTGAAGTGACGAGTATCTATACACCACCAAATTATCTGTGTAGCATGTCCCCTTCCCCGTTTCCAATCTATTTTACTCCATATCTAATTGTTTTGCTTACTTGTTTGTTAGATATTGTTTCACTTATTTGGGAGTATTAATTGTTCCTTAACTTCATATTGGTATATTAATGGTTGAGCTGGTTGACATTATTTTACGATACACTCCGGTTATTTTCTTTGTGAAATGATAATTGATGAAGTTCATGAATAGTACAACTTTCTGCTTACAATTGTTGAGACATAAATATTGTGAAAGGCTTTGACCTAAATTGTGAAATCTTTTATTTTATAAATAAAGAAATGTGATTGTCTGGTGGGAGCGGGTTGCACGCCGCAACAAGGAGTAATAAGGGAGGACTGGTGGGAGCGGGTTGCACGCCGCAACAAGGAGTAATAAGAGAGGACTGGTGGGATCGGGTTGCACGCCGGAACAGGAGAAATAAGGGTGATATATATAGGGAGGAGCAATAAGGATGGACATGTGGGAGCGGGTTGCGCGCCGCAACAAGGAGCAATAAGGGAGGACATTCATGTTTTACTGATTATACGATAAAGACTGGAAAACTTACTATTTTATTCTATTGTTCCCATACTCTGCTTTTACCGTTATTTTAAATTGAAACTTGGAAATTTTCGTGAGGATTGGTTATAGCTGAGATCTGGAAAAGTTAACCGAATGTTCTATTAATTGTTGCAAGTTAATGTTTAATTAGTTTATTATTCCCTTCTTGCTTTATTATACATTGTATCCAGTTTATGTTATAAATGTCCCGCCGTAGCCTCATCACTACTTCGTCGAGGTTAGGCTCGGTACTTACCAGTACATGAGGTCGGTTGTACTGATACTGCACTATGCACTTCTTGTGTAAATCCAGGTACCGGCCAGAGCTAAGTTAAAGTACTAGTTGATACTATTCGCACGGAGACACGAGGTAGATCTGCTGGTGTCCGCAGATTCCTGGAGTCTTCTCCCATATATTCATTTACTATTTTACTTAGTTCAAAACAGACAAATGTATTTTTCTTTCAGCCAAATACTTGTAGTATTCTTTAGTAGTTCGTGAATTGTGACTCCAGACCCTGGGTAACTAGATATTATAATTAGCTTCGTGATTCATTTTATTATGCCTCACACTATTCGACATTCGTTTATTTGATAATTTAGACACTAATATTACATTTTAATTATTTTAAATATTGAATCCCTCTAACATTGCCTAACAAGTGTGGTGTTAGACGCCATCACGATCCCGAAGGTTGGGAATTTGGGTCGTGACATGAACGAAATGATAAAACTCAAAACGAACCGCCGGGTCGCTACAATTTTAGTAGTATCAATATTATTATACAAACAACCTATTATATGATTGGGCATACATGTGCGATGCACGTACCGGGAAACTAGCACTATATTAAAAACACGAAGATTCTTAGCGAAATATTGTCCATCTTTACCCTTTAAAAATAAGTTCATATTGGATAAAATTATAATTTAAGTTACTTTCCTAATATTTAGAATTATGAGATCAACTAAAATTTTGTTTATTAAATCATTAATATATAAGAAGTCCTAATATTTAGGACTTTAAATTTTAGTTAAAAGTTTATCTCATATAAATATTTTTTTAGAATTTCAGTACAATAATTTTATTTCCAAGACATCCAACAAATTTACTATAAAATTATTATTTTTCTAATTATCACTAAATATCTTTCGACAATTATAACTAATACCTAACTAAATAACTTAGTTGTCTATCTTTATTAGTTCTTACATATCCAACCATTATGAATCATGATATACATGTCGATTAAAGCGAAAGAAATATCCATAAAATATTCTAATTTCAAATTACTAATAATAAAATTTTATACACCTTAATTTTAACTAGTAACTTAAATAAATACTATTAATAGATAAGATCATTAATGAATATAATTCATACACGTGTGTTAATTTTCTGTTTAGTATTTATTATTTTTAAGAGCTTAAAATTTTACTTAATATTTATTTTATGACTTAATTACATTAAATGATATTTATGTTATTTCAAAAGATTTATTCACATTAATATAAAGCATACCCGTAATGAGGGTATCATGATATTATTATTATTATTATTATTATTATTATTATTATTATTATTATTATTATTATACTATATTAAAAATATAATGACCCTTAGTGAAATATCATTCGCTTTTTTTACCTTTTAAAAATTAGACATTACATCGGATAAAATCTTAATTAGATTATATTCCTACTATTTAGGATTTTGAATCAACTAAAATTTAGGTATGAAATCTTTTCTTACGTAAAAAAACATCCAATAATATTCAAAATATCACAATTAAAATTTTATTTTATATAAATTCTAACCTAATTCATTCTATGTTACTTTTGCCCAGTCCTAATATTTATGAGTTTTCCACGTTACATTTTCTTATTTGTTTTTCATTAAAAAATGAATCTAAATACCACATATACTAAGAATGAAACATTGTATATTACTTAATTGAAACTCGAATATTTCGAATGAAACATGATTAAATTTATGTTAAGACAATATTGAAACTTTTACCTTAAAATAAGTGAATTATATCCGAAGTTACTACGACACATCTTACCTTTGCGGTGTCCTATTATACCCCAATTTTTTTTTAAAGTAGAATAAATATCACCCCAAGTGCTGACGTGGCATAGAGAACCAAACATTTGGCAAGCAGTGAAATACACGCGCTGCCACATGTAATTTCGTATATTTTTTTAAAATCTTTTTTCATTTCTTCCTTTTTCTTTTCTTTTCAATTCGAAATATTATGAAAATATTATTTTGTATTTAGGAAAATAAAAAGGACAATTATTTTTGTATGAAGTTGAAAAATCATTAGAGGTGTTGAGCATATTCGGACATCGTTGAAGTTTTAAAGCTGAGATTCAAGTGCTAAATTCATTTTAAATCCACAGTTGTAGATGAGATTCAGAAATGAAAACAGAATTTCGAATCCACAATTGTTGAACCTTGAAAAAACTTAAAGAACAAAAAAATGGGTTTGCCAAAATTCTTGGTTGTTGGCCAAATTGATCATTGGGATATGATGATGATATTGTGAAGTTGTAGTTGAAATTTGAGCTTGATTGGTGCGGATTTAGCCGAGTTTTTGTTGAATTTGGATACCAAAAATTAGATTTGGAGCTCTTGAAAATGAGTGATAAAATGGGGATGAAGAGCTCTTAAAATCAACTTTGAAATTGACGCGTGGCCGTTTCTTATAGGTTAGAGCCTTTTTTAAAAAAAATTTGATCATAGTCATGTATTATATCCCGTAAATATGCATATACATGTTGTTTTGTGCTAAATGAGCTTCTTTATTCATAATAAGAGATCATGATTGGGGTCTTAGGGCGATGTTTGGCACGATGAATATTTACGTACGCTTGATATGATATTGGCGCGATGGGTATTTTCGTACAGTTTTGTCACGAACCAAAATCCAATCTTAAGGATCGTGATGACACTTAGTTCCTAAAATTAGGTAAGCCTAACACATAACAAAATCAACCGAAATATCAACTAAAACAACAATGAAAAACGAGGAACGTCATAATATAACCAATAGAGGAAACTAGTAGTCATAAATCCCCAAAATCTGGTAATATTGAGTCATAAGCTCTACAAAAAGTACATAATGAGTCTAAAAAACAGAACTATTTGGAATGCAGAAACAATAATATAGAAACAATAGAAGGTGACTCCGAGTCCTGCAAGCGGGACAACATGTATACCTTGAAGTCTCCTCATCAACTCGAAATGAACTTGCTAATGCCCGACACACTCTGAAGTACCTGGATCTGTACAAAAAAAGTGCAAAAGCGTAGTATGAGTACACCACAAGCGGTACCCAGTAAGTATCAAGACTAACCTCGGTGGAATAGTGACGAAGTTCAATTCAAGACACTCACTAGACATAAAATTTGTGAAGATTATCAATATAAAATTAACATCGAAAAGCAAAAATCAATTAATGAAAACAAAGAGTTATCATGAGATAACACATCAAATTAACCCAAACACATTTAGATTACAAGTGAACCAATTAAGGAAAACAATAGTTGAAAACCTCAAGAATGTCCAAACACACGATTTACAATAAGAATCACCTAGAGGTACCACACCTCATAATAACAGATCACAAGCCACTCTTATAACGCCGTGTGAGATTCATATTTTAAAATATTTTCCCGAAATAGCTTCATGCGTATAAGCCTCCTTATCTTCCAGCGTGTGTTTCACAATCAAGTATTTTCCCTTACTAGCGACACACGCATAAACCCCCTTATCTCGCCGCATGCACATCAATATACACACCACCCTTATTCTGTTGCATGTGCATCTCAATCACAACACACCAATATTAATCACTCGTACCTCATGTACATATGCGCCACAACATCACCACAATAATAATATCAATGCCACAACATGATATAGCTCGCAGCTCAACAACAATGTGTACAAGAATTATCACAATAATATAAGGGTCCGGGGAGTGAACAACAAAATAAAAGCATGTTTCATATAACAAACAACTCCAAACCAAGGCATATTAATAGCCTAAGGTCTAATCCGGTCAGAACCAACACATATGCCCGTGTGCACACTCATCACCTTATGTGCACCTCGTTTCACATAGTACAAATATTATAAATTTGACCAAATCCTAAGGGGAACCCCCCTCCCTATCCCCACACAAATTAGGCAAGATACTTACCTCAATCAAGCTAAATCACTTCTCTGATAATCCCTTCCCGCGTGAATCAACCTTCACACGACTCAAATCTAGCCAAAATAACTTAATATCATAACTAAAAGTTATAGGAAACGATTCCGAATAATAAAGCTTTACTCTTTAACTAAAATAAAAAAGTCAACCCCGCCCCCGCACCCTAGAACCCGACAAAAACTCACAAGTTCTAAACATCCATTTTGTAATGACCTAAAGTATCATCTTATGAATTAAAACTCCATTTCCAGGCTTATTAGCCTTAAAAAATAAATTTTAATTACCTTGATTTGCGTGCGCAGTCCAGGCGTGAAATCGAAAATTTTTATGTGAAAATATGAGGAAATAATAGCTTTTAGAGTTAAAAATACGGTCTTAGTGGACTTTGGTTAATATTTTTAGTAAACAGACTCGGATTTGTGTTTCGGTGGTCTCGGGAGGTCCGCAGTAAAATATGGGACTTTGACATATGCCCGGAATTGAATTCCGAGGTCCCTAGCTTTAGAAATCAATTTTTGAAGAAAATTATTTTGCTGGATTATTAAGGAAATAAAGAAAAAATTAATGTGTGAAATCATTGGTATCGAGCCCGTATTTTAGTGTCGGAGCCCGGTACAAGTTTGTCATAATATTTAAGCTCTATCTATGAAATTTGGTGAGAATCGAAGTTGATTTGACGTGATTCGGACGTCCGGTTGAGAAATAGTGAAATTGAAGTGTTCTTGAGGAAAAAACACGAGTTTGAGGTTAAATTCGTAGTTTTGATGTTATTTTTGTGATTTGATCGCACGAGCAAGTCCGTATGATATTTTTAAACTTGCGTGCATGTTTGGTTTAGAGCCCCGAGGGCTCATTTGAGTTTTGGGTAGGCTACAGAGCGATTTACACTTAAGAAAACTCAGTTGTGCATCTGGTGTTTTGCACAGGCCTCTTATCTCGCAAATGCGAGATCAGACTTCGCAAAATGCTGTCGCAAATGCGAAGGAGGCCTGGGAAGGCCGTCCTCGCTAATGCGAAACTTTGGCCGGAATTGCGAAGGGCCCAAAATATCGCAAATGCGACATTTAGCAAATGCGAAGGCAACAGAGATTTTGAAGGGTTCGCAATTGCGAACCCCTGATCACATTTGCGATAACTGCATCATGTTAAGTAGAATTTTAGACGGGATTTTCACCCATTTTCAATTATTTCAAACCCTAAAACCTCCATAGACGACTTTCCAAAGACCCAAACTTCTCCAAACCATAAGTAAATGATTCTAACCAATTTCTTTCAATATCTTACTACTTTTAACAAGATTTCAACCTAGAATCTAGAATTATCATGGTAAAAATTGGATTTTTTGGTAGAACTTAGGACTTTGAAACTTGGGAATTTAGACCTCAATTTGAGGTTGGATTCCAAAACCAATTGTATATCCAGGATCGGGGGAGAATGGGTAAACGGTATTTGGTCCGAACCTCGAGTTTAGACCAAGCGGGCCCGGGGTCGATTTTTGTCCTTTGATAGGAAAACATAGGAAAACCATGATTTTTCATTAAATCTAATTCCTTTAGAAATAATCAATGATATTGAACCAATTGTGATTAGATTCGAGCGGGTTAGAGGCAAATTATAAAGGAAAAGCTGTGCTTGAGCAGTGAATTGCTTGTGAAATCGAGGTAAGTGTTTGGTTTAACCTTGACTTGATGGAATAGGAATCCCGAACTTAAATGCTATGTGAATTTACATGTGTGTGGTGTATAGGTTAGGTGACGAGTATCTATTTACCACAAAATTATCTGTTTAACATGATCCTTTCCCCCTTCCCAATTCATTATATTCCTGTGTTGATTGTTTTCATGATTTTGATGCCTCCATGCCTACTTGTTTTCGTCAACTTGTTGTTAAATATTGTTTCAAGTATTTTGGAAGTGTTGTTCCCTTGGATTCATTGTGGTACATAAAAGGTTGAGCTGGTTGATAGTGGTTTACGATACATTCCGGTTGGTTTCATTGTGAAATGATAATTGATAAAGTTTATGATTAGTACAACTTTCTGTTTATTATTGCTGAGACATGAATATTGTGAAAGGCTTTGACAAAAAAATTGTGAAATATTTTTATAAATAAAGAGATGTGATTGTCTGGTGGGAGCGGGTTGCACGCCGCAACAAGGAGTGATAAGAGTGGACAAGTGGGATCGGGTTGCACACCGCAACATGAGAAATAAGGGTAATACACACACACACACACACACACACACACACACATATATATATATATATATATATATAT
>MDKI01074754.1:0-30404 GCA_005239505.1 Nicotiana paniculata | reverse complement strand
CCCCGCCCCACCCCCGCCCCATTGCCATCCCTGATGGTGGAAAGCTCAAACTTGTGACCCAAGTCATAAGTCCCTCAAACTTTGTCACTTGACTTAAGCCCTGGGGGCAAATTCTAGAAAACCCTAATGTGTTTTCAAAAGACACATTATTGGGCATTGGAATGAAAAGAGTCCAAATAGAACATAATAGGTATCAATGTTTGAAAAAAACAAAAAAAAAAAAGATATAAAGGATGCATATAGTATTGTTGTTGTTGTCGCCGTTTCTGCAGTTAAGAGACATATAACACAGACATGAACACACACACACAAACAGAGGGAGAGAGAGATACCATGGGATGCCCCTGTGCAGTCTTGAGCAGAGAGAGTGGTAGCTGAGACAGGAAAAAAAATCAAGGCAGGGATAAATCGTTACACAGATTCATAATCAAACCAAAATAACAATATTAATGACAAATAAAAACTCTAATATCTATAGCAATTATGTTAAACGTACCATCTTTTAATGTGTGACGATACGAATTCAAATTACTGCAAAATACAAAAACAGACGAATATCACACACAAGGCATCCGAGAACAAACTGCGTATATATAATAAATACAAAAAGAAGCACTTTCAAATTGTAGAGCTTTCTTTTCTACCATCAAAACTGTGACCCTCCGAAATTGGATTTTAAGGTTATTTGCACTAAACGAAACGATTTGAGAATTCCGAGATTTGTATATAAACGCATTACCTGATTGATCTTCTTCGTCTTCCACCTTCTTGGCAACCAGAACCAGACGTAGGGCAAATATTCTACTTTACAGACACTTTTACTAGTATTACTAAATTGAATATTGTCCATTATGCCGCTGATATGATGTCAGAATGGGTTAGTCCAGCCCAACCCAATCAAGCCTTACGGGCCATGAAATTTGATATCCCATTATAGCTCATTACAAAAATTAATCAATTTATAAAATATTACTAATATTAGCCAAATATTATTAATATTAGTCAATTATCTATTTGTAACAAAAAAAAAAATAATTTTTTGCTTTTTTTTAGTGGTGTTATTAAAATAGATTGGGTACATCTTAAGGAGCTTGAATCTCAGTTTTGGGATGATTTGATGAAGTTTTGAGGTGGTTTGAATTGAAAATTCGAAGTAAAGAACTGAACTAGAAAAAAATGATATGTGTATCACATGTATATCCATGTAACCTGTATGTGAGATACATGCATGATACATGTTTGATACATGTGCTGTAGAAGAATTTTTTGAACTCGATTTAATTACGAATTTTGATACAAAACCAGTTCAAATCACCTCCAGTCTTCCTCAAACTTTGTATATTGACTTATCTATATGTTTTCAATGAATTTCAACTATACCCATTGAAAAAGTTCTTTTTTTCTTAGATTTTTGGAATATTATAATTTTTTTTTATATTTCATCACCTTATTTGCTAACTCATCCATGAAATTTTCTTTCCGTCTTGCATCTAATGTTGCCAATCCGCTTAAAAATATGAAAGGTGATTTTTGCATGTGATTCTTTGAGAGAAAGAATCTTGATTATTTGGTTTTTCGTTTTTATATGTGCTTGACTAGTTTTGGTAAGTCTATAAATAATGGCTAGAGGTTAGTAAGTTGAAACTTATTTGTGACATTTGTGTAAGTTTCCCTATCAAAAGGGCACGGTGCCCTATTTGATCACTCTCGTTCAAGATGTATCCAAAGTTTAAACAACTTAAGGCCTTTTTCTTCTTTCTTTCTTTTTTTTTCTTCTTGTTTTTTTCCTGTGATGTGAAAATAAAAGTGATGGTAAATTCATATGATATTTGTGAGCATATTTTAAGGTAGTTTATGGTGTTTTATAGTGGTGAACTGCAGTGACACTTTATTTTACTACTGCTTAGATTTCTGCTTTTTCTTCTCAATTGTAAAATGGATTTGTTAGATTTATTATTGTTTTGACAAATTGATTATTGGGGTTTGTATAGGCATATAAATTTTATTACAATTAAATTCGTAAAATAATTTGGATTATATTTTTAATTCAAGATATATTAGTGAAAATAAATACTACGGGCTAATATAATTGAATTAGTTATATAAGTCCAATATATATGAATTAAATAAATAAGTTTTAATCCGTTGAGCTAGCCCATTTAATTGTGCTAAATGATGAGCCCACTTCATTTAACCCAATATGTCATCTTCCTAGAGGCCCAGTTTGGTTCCACGTGTCAAATGACGTGGCACTCCAAGTCATGCGGAAGAGCCAATAGGATCGTGACACATGTCAAAATGACAAAGCATGCCAAGTCACATTAAAAGGCCAATGAAATCACGTCATGTGTGCAAGTGACATATTCTGGCCAATCAAATACGGTTATGCCACACTTCAATTTGATTGGTCAGAAAGAATTTGTTCTTATCATAACTCTTCCCTCCCACAACTATAAATAGGGGTCTTCATAACCCAGAAAAGACACCAGAAGTTATAACAAGAAGCAAGAGAGAGCTCGTGGATCAAAACCGCAAATTTCTCTACAAGTTTGAAGCTTTAAGCAATCAAGTTCAAGTTCAACAAATCAACTTCAAGCTTAAGAACGAAGAACAAATCAAGTTCAAGCTCAAGAACGAATAACAAATCAAGATTCAAGGAGTACGAGTTCAAATCAAAGTTTATGCTAGTTGAATTCAAGATCATCGTTCGTGACAACAAATATAGATTCAAGATCAAGATCAAAGGCCCTTGAAGTTATTTACTATTGGAAAGAAGAATCAGAGGATTCATAGAGATTGTAGACTCAACTTCTTTGAAATCAAATACTACGATTGTTGCGATATTTTCGGTCTTGATTATATTTTCTCGACGCAATTTATTGTATACAATTTGATGATATTTGGAGGTTATGTTTCAAATTTGAGCTCATTTGGAGTAGAGGATTGTTGTAATTCGAAGAATAAAATTTTGTTTCTAAGCAATTTGCACTTCAGATCTACGTGTCCTAAGTGCATGAAAATATTGGTTGGACTCCGCACCTATTTGGCCTTAAGTACATTTGAAGTGTACTTTTTTCACTTCAGACCTATTTGTCCTTAAGTGCATAAAAATATCGATTGCACTTCAGATTTATTTGGCTATAAGTGCATCTGAAGTGCAATTTTTTTTACTTTAAACCTATTTGACCTTAAGTCTATGAAAACATTTGTTGAACTTCAGACCTATTTAGCCTTAAGTACATTTTAAGCGTAATTTTTTGTACGTAAGACCTAATTGGTCTTAAGTGCATTGCACTTCAAACTATTTTTTTTTAACTTCAAACCTAATAACTCTGAAGTTGGTCCTAAAGTGGGTAGACTTAAAAAATTTTGTGCAAAGTGGGTATAAGTTCAATTGTGACCGAAACTGGATATAGATGCAAATGCCCTTATGACAATGTACCTATATAATTAGCAAAAAAAATCCTAGTTATAAATATTGGCATCAGGTAGCCAATAAATGTATATTATAACAATAATGTATATATCAAAATTTATTTCACATTTTCATTGTCTTTCTTTGTCTATATCAAAATGTGCATGATAACTGTTGGCCCAAGAAAGGAAATAGTTTTGAAGATTGACAAAGGAACTCCGAGATGAACCAAGTCCATCACAGGTGACATAGCCCAGCAGAGTTAAAGGCACATGAGATGCACATGCATGAGATAAATGTATTCTGGTAAAATTGAGATATCTTTTGATCGAAAAAATTGCAAAAAAGAAATTGGAGAAGGACTCCTTATTCAATAAGAACAGAATCTAAGATAAGGAGGAATTTAGGAGTTGAGTTTGACTAGAACTCTTCTACCAAGGAAGAGTTGCATTAGGATTCTAGTTAATTCCTTATCTACTAGCTCCTATAAATTGCAGATTGTTCTTATTGTATAAAGACGCATAAAAACATAAATTTATCAAGAATTGAGAGCAAAATTCGTAAAGAAATTTTGCAACCAGTTCGAGCCAAATTGGAAAGTGCGAATCTGGAGCTACTTGAACCAACTAGAAGAACCAGTTCCGTCTGTTGTCTTTTAATCTAGTTTATTTGTAGTAGGTGATTACAAATTGTACCTTTCAGCTTTATCTAGAAGCAATTGTAGTAGGTACTGAGTATTCAAGTTATAGTTAACTTGAAGTTTGTCGCAAATAGCTAGAGGCTAGTTTGCCACAAAGGGTTAGAGTTAATCCTTAGGTTTACAAAAGAGTTTATTTTGTAAATGTTGTGTGGCTCATTGTTGTAGTTAAGTATTTGAGAAAATCCTACTGAGTAGTAGGGCGTGGTTTTTCACCTTTTGAGCCAGGTGTTTTCCACATAAAAATCTATGTGTTCTTTACTTTTCTGCATTTATTATTCCGCAACAGTACGAGTTGGAACACATAGAAGAACCACGTCCTTCTATAATGACAACACTCGAAAATTGGATATCACACAAATCCCCCCCCCTTGTGTGGTATTGACGTATAAAACATCAATTGGTATCAGAGCGATTTATCCTTGAAGAGGCTAATACTTTAGGAAAAGATCAAGATGAGTGCACTACCTGGGAACTGGGAAGGACAATCAGCTGTTAGGCCTCCGTGATTAGCCGGTTTCTCATTGATACGTGCCGAGATTCCCGCCGTGATACCCAATCGGTTACAGATATTTCGGCCTTTCGTTATTCGGCCTGACAATGTTTTCTTGAGCCTATTCAGGGTCAGGATCTATTCCGGGGTCATGGACTCGATGCTCTTGAGGACGGGTATTTTGACCTCGTATTCTAGTTCGATGAAACCCGTGGTCGATCTTCAACCCTTCACGTTTTAATCCCGATCTGGCATGCAATAATCGAGCCTGATATTGACTATATACAGATAGTTCCCTCATTTTTCGGAGAGTAAACAACAAGAAATGATATGAGTTCTCGATTCTTGCCTCGATACCCCGCGTTAGAAATGACAAAATGAGCGAAATGACTTGCCAGTCATGTCTTAATGGCATTTAATGCTTGTCAGTTGATGGTCGGCCACTCCTGGTGTTGAACAGTCATTTGAAAATTATAAATACCTGCTCCTTCATTAATTCAAACTTTACATCCGAACCTTTCCCACTCTTGTTCTCAAAATCTTTGCATTTTCTAGCATTTGTACCCAGAAATTCTTGAGAGTTTTGTAAGAACTCTCGCTTGTCTAAACCATTAAGCGTACCCTTTTAACTTCCTCTTCTTCATCTTTATCCAAAAGAAAATGGCGAACACTTATAAGACAGTCCCTAAAAATGAAATCGCTTCTTCTTCCCGGTCGGCTGGCAGGAACCAGCGCCGGAACCTCTTATTGGCGCATTTATTCCTAGCGGGTGCTCGGTGACCGCCAACTTCAAGGTTGAAAAACCTTTATCCGTTCCGTCTGGGGTGAGAAAGTATCAAAGTATATTTTCTCAATCACCAAAAAGACCCTCCTTACACCCATAAAGGACTTTAACTGGGCTGGAAAAGACGTAGTGATTCCCAGGCCCGAAGAAGACATCACTACCCACGTTAAGGGATACTTAAGTGTTTACACTTATCCCTTTACGTTGGACCCATCCTGTTCTGCAAAAGCTACAAAGTTTTCCTTGGTCAGATCCACCCCTCATTCTGGAAGATAGTTATTCTTCTCCGATTCTTCGTGAGCAATATTGATGGATACCCATTCACCATTGATTATATGTGCGCCTATACGGTCCTCGATTCTTGGAGGGGACTGACTAAAACTTGCGCGCCGTCCACTAAAGCCCCGTTATCGAACATCGATGAAGATTGAGACCGAGGTTGGCTAGGCAGATTTGTCTGAGTGAGGAACTCGGACCTTATCCCGGCCAAGGACGTTCCCCAAGGAGTGGAACACAAAACGTAAGTAAAGTTTTGTTTTTCCCATAATTTTATTTTTAATCTCCTTTTTCCTTTCTTATCGATTTTTTGTGACGACGCAGCTGTTGCTCCGGTCCAGATGCAGTTCCTCAACTCAAGGAGTAGGTCGAGGGCATTGTCTCTCAGAAATTGTATTCCGAACGTGCATGGCGCGAACATTTGACGGTCCTGTAGGAGGCCCATTCTCACGGTGAGGTTACTTCCTTGAGTGAACAACACTTGGACTTCCTTCGTGCTGTTGAGTTCTCACTCATCTTTCTTCTTCTTTTTTCTTTGTAGGTTTTTCCAAGGACGTATCCATGAGGCCTTCATATGGTGACGAGGAGTGCCCTGCCGAGTCCCTTGCCTCGAGGCAGGGTGAGGAGAATAAGATAATAAGGGCTCCGAGTTCTCCGAACTCGGATAAGACAAAACCAAAAAAGAAGGATGGTGCAAATCCAACAAAAGCGCCAGCGCTCGAAAAACTCCCATCGGACTCATTCCACCGGATGAGGGATGAGTCCAAAGAAGAAGAAGAAGCTTCCGAATTAGTGGCCCACATGCAAGGCAACACCGAACCTCCTCAAACCAAGAAGGTCGATGAGGAGGAAATGGTCGAGGCCTCCAAACAAGACAGGGGAGAGGCTGATTTACCCCAAGTTGGAGAGGCCGAAAAAAAGACTATGGCTGATGCTTCTCGGGCAAGGAATAAAGCACCGAAAGGATGCAATTGGAGTAATTGACCTCTCCCAGTCGCCTTTATTTACCGACTCCATGATCCATGAAGCCCAGACGCAAAAGGACGCCCAAATGAGGGGCCCCAAGGGGTAGCAAACCCCTTTCACAACTTCTTCGACGGTTAACCGCCTTGGAAGACGTCACCGGGTTGGGCGGCTTACCGGTACTAAATAAGATTCCGTCTTCGGGAACCAACAGGCCTTCTTTGAGCCCAAAACTAGTAAACTGGTCCCAGCTCCAAATGTAGATCCTGACTGGAAGCAGTCGATTATTATGTTTATTCTGGAGGATGTCCCGGTTCTCTCTACCCTCGTGGGGGTTGCAAGTTATCAACCGAAGAGGATCAAGATAAGATGAACGAGGTGGAAGCGCCCTGCCTATTCAATGAAGCCCAACAGGCTTTAAACCGGATAACTTCCAGTGCCTTTTGACGACCTTTTTACTATGTACTTAGAATAATCCATAAATGATCACAACATTTTCCTTTTTGTTTGTAGGCCTGGGTGTTTCATCACGAGACTTTTTTCTGGTATCGAGAAGAGTTAAACCACCTTGAGGCCGAGACCCAAGAGTTCATTGAGAAGAGGGATGCTTACAAACTTCTCAGTGAGCAACGTGAGGGGCAGGTCAATAAACTTCAAGCTGAGCTGGAGGCGACTCGGAAGAAGCATGTTGACCTGGTCGAGCAGGTAAGAAGAGTATTTAAGTTTAGTGACAATGAGTCAGATACGGTGGCTAATGTTCCGAACCCATAGGTCTAATAGAAGCTTGACCAGATCGGACAACTCCGGGTATAGGTGGATGTGGTAAAGGCCGAGGACGAAGAATGGAAAAAGAATATGGACCGCCTCGCCTCAGAAAAGGAGACCTCCCAGACACAACTAGCTTCAGTATAGGTCCAGCTTCGAGTTGTAAAGAAGAAGTCCTTGGTGCAGGCCAAAAAGATCGATGAGCTCCAGTCCAAGTTGAATTCGGTCGTCTCTGATCGAGAAAATCTGGCCAAGGACCTAGAGACGGTCAAGTTAGAGGGCCAACTAATTAAAGTTTATGCCAAATAAATGGTGGACGTTTATAAGGCTAATGCCGAGGCAGCTCAGGTTCGAGCAAAAGACATTATCGAGCATGCGAAGTGGCATCCTTTAAGGAAATTCATGCTTAGGGTTTTGACTTATCGCCTGAGATTGAAAGTGCCAAAGAGCTCGAAGTCGAAACCAAAAAACTGGCCTATCCCGAAGATGACGAGGAGTCCGAAGATTTGGGAGAGTCCGAGGGTGGTGGATACCCCGAGGGTGATGATGTTTCCCCCGACAAAGACTAGGCCACATAGGCCTTTTTTTGTATTATCCTTTTGTTGAGGTCGTTTGGCCTTTGTAAAAATTTGCATCGGGGTTGTTTGGACCTTGTAAAGAGAATTTTTTATTATGAATACAAGAATTTCTCCCTTCAACGGCTTTTGAATTTTCTCTTTGCTTGAGTTACTTATATTTGCGAAGATCTGAATGCCTAAGCATGAAATAGTTAGGTTTTGTTCGAAGATTCAAACAAACCTTGCCTTCAACTTAATTTATTTTAAGGCATTATGGAGGTTCAGTGTGACCGAATTTTTTTTTTTCCTCAAAGTACTTAGACTTTTTAAGGTCATAATCTGCCGAGGGTATCCTTTAGAACCGGTTCAGAAATTTTATAGGCCTTGTTGTTTTTGTTACAGATCTCGGATGTCTCCGAGCCATGTTAATATGGTCGTATCCCTTTATAGTATGGGTACTGCCCCGTGTTAATATCGTTATCCCATGCTTGATGACAGTTCCCGAGTGGGGGTGGCCTTAGCCTTTAAAATTCGGGCATTGCCTAATAGGACTTATGCCCCTGAGCTTTGATATCTCGGACTATCCAAGTTTGGTAAACGAGCGGCACTCCCGGGGTGGGAGCGATCGGTTGAACTCAGACTAAGTTGGCCCTTGGGCTCGATACCTTTAGGAGATCGGAAGTAGGAAATTCCTTAAGAAATGCAGTAAAAATTTTAAAAAGACATGATACTTATCCGCAAGGAAGAGATTTCTTTTTATTCTTGTGTGTCATAATTACACATGTGTACAAGCTTTGTGTCGGGGCTCGAGCAATCTATGTGAGCACGGCTCATTTGACCGTTTGGCCCTTACAATAAATCCTATCGATCGAGACCCTCCGGTTATGAAGTTTCTTCCCTTGCTAAAGTTGATATCCAAGGGTAATGTCCCCTCAATATTCGAGTTTGATCATAGGGAAACCTCGGATATTGTTAATGTGATCTTCGTCACCGATTCATGATCAGTCTTCAATTCTAAGTTAGCACGATCCACTGTTGCCTCGTTAAAAACCTTGCCAGAAAACCCATTTGGGACAAAACTGGTTCTCCGACTTCAACTGGTATTATAGATTCGGCACCGTAAACCAATGAAAATAGGGTGGCCCCGGTACTGGACTTCCAGGTCATATGGTATGCCCACAGAACTTCGGATAGGATTTTTTTCCATTTTCCTTTGGCGTCGGTCAACCTTTTTGTAAGGTTTTGGAGTATGGTTTTGTTGGTCGATTTTGCTTTTCCGTTTCCACTAGGGTGGTAGGGTTCCGCCTTTGGACAAGCTAAATCGGGCCACCTTTGTACGTAGGGACCTTGATTCTTTCAGATTCGAGGGAAATTTTCCAGTCTTCAGATATTCCACATATTTGTTTCTCTAATCCCAAGTCAGGCTTGTAGAGTTTATATTGGCATGACCTTCTTTCACCACCGATCACATGAGTTGTATGATTACCCCCGAGTCGAGCTCATCATCTTCGACCGAAGATCGTAAGTTAGAAAGGGCATCGTCCTTACTGTTTTGATCCCGGGGCACGTGTTGTAATGTCCATTCCTTGAACAGATGTAATGCCACCTGCAACATATCCATGTACCTTTTCCTTCATTCTTCTCTGACCTCGAATGTTCCATTAAATTGGTTTACCACGAGGAGGGAATCACACTTAGCTTCTACCACCTCCGCCCTCAAGCTTTTGGCTAGTTCGAGACCTGCAATCATAGCTTATCTCCGGCCTCGCTGTTAGTCAATTTTATAGTCTTAATAGAGTGTCTAACTACATTGTCGGTTGGTGGATTTAACACGATGCCAAGTTCGGACCCTTTTGCGTTTGAGGGCCGTCCGTAAAGAGGGTCCAGATTCCCGAGGACGTCCTCAAGTTTACCAACAACTCTCGTTCGACCTCGGGTATTAGGGTCGGCGTAAAGTCAGCCACGAAATCTGCCAAAATTTGAGATTTGATAGCTATCAGGGTCGATATTCAATATCGTACCCACTTATTTCCACAACCCGTTTGGCCAATCATCCCGAGAGTTTGGGTTTATGCATAATATTTCACAACGGGTAAAATGTCACAACACATATGGGATGTCACTGGAATATGGTTTCAGTTTCCTAGAGGCACTAAGCAAAGCGAGCACCAATTTTTCAAGGTGAGGGTACCTAGTTTCAGCCTCACCTAGTGTAAGGCCCCGAAAAATTTCACTAAGTAAATTAAGGTTTCGTGGTGCCAAGGTAGGCTAATGTATTATATTTTCTGGGTTGAACAGTGCGTTGGGGAGTAAATTTTTCAATCTCGCATTTCCCAGCTTGTAGTTCGCTAGACCGTGCTATATCCCTTGCGAGGCCAGGCCCGTAGCACACTAAACCATGATATATCCCTCACGAAGACTGGTTTGTATCTCGCTATATAGATGGTGAGGCCTTTTCTATAGCTCACTATAGAGCGTGCCTAGCCAGGTCTGTAGCCCGGTCGGAATTTCGGGGTATCCATTCTTCTATTGTTATAACCTGACACTATTTTGATTGAAACCCGTTGGGGCTTATGTTTGAAGGGAATATCTAATATTTTTAGAGAGAAGTGAGAGTTTTATAGAGAGAGAAAGTAGTTCAAATGCTTTGTTCATCAAGATCTTGTCCAAGCTTTGAAATCCAACAAGGAAATCTCACAAGATCTTCATCTAAGAGGTAAGGTTCCATACCCTACTTTTCAACTTCAGATTTGGGTTGAAGATGGTTAATTAGGAGTGTGATTTTTAGGTGTAAGAGTATTATTAGACATACATGTAGTAATAAGGTTTGTGGGAAGATTATTTAGGTCAAATGGGTAAAAATTGGGTTGTAGAGGGAAGGAAATCTTGTGGAAGAATCTTGTAATCAAATTTGTACATCTAGTGTTTGATAAAATGCTCAAATAAGCTGAGACCATGAATATCTTCCTAATTTGTGTTCAATTTTGTTATGTCTCGAAATAGATTGGATTTATAGGATTTCTGGAACGTTGTAGTAACTTAGGGAAAGCTCGAACACTAAACTTTCTCTCTTAGAATCGAATTCCATAATGTTCCCACAAGTTTAGGTATGGTTGGCTCAAGATTCCTAATTTTTATATTCCGGGTTATCTCCTATAAACTTGACTATTCCGAATGAGCCTTATGTCGAAAGATATATGTTCAAAGTGTGGTTTGCATATTAGAATGTTATGGCTTTGAGCCGTGTTCCAAATGAAAGCTAGTATGCCAAATTGTGTGAGAAAAACTCAATATGCTTAAGACTCTTAATTGCTCACGCGCGTGCCTAAAGCCTTGATTGAAAATATCTTGTTGTTGATAATCCGTTAGGATACTTGAAAATGAAATAAGTGAATTGTTGCCAAGAACTTAAGTTATAATTGTGACTAGTGATGCCAATGAAATGAGAAGATGTGAGACAGATCATGAAATGAGCCTCGATGTAATTGTTCATAAATGACATCAAAAATAGAATTGTCTAAAAGCTTTTGTACTCAATTTATGCCCATAAGTGATTGTTTTAAATAATGTTTTGCTTTATAAATATATCCAGTGTGATTCGAGTCATTATACACCCAGGTATTGAAATTGTATGTTGTCATTTCTATGAAAGAGAATTGTAAGTATAAATGGTGTATTGATTCTTTATGATCTTGATGTGTGTTTCTATTGCTGATTGGTATGCCACATTCGTTGGGAAGAAACCTTTTGTTGCTTAAAGTTTCCATAACTAATGAACTTGAGGTATAAACAATGCAAAATATATTGAGGTGAACACATTTGTAATTATGTTACTTTTATGTGCAAACCAAATCTAAATCAAAAATATTTTTGGAAGTATCATTAGTAAAACCTAGTAAGGGTAGGTCATAAGGCCCACACCTGAAACTGCACGTGTCGGTGTAAGGGTGGATTGTGATTATTCCCTTTGTTTGAGATGAAATTGAAATATTGGTGAAATTGTGATTATTCCCCTTGTAAGGGTGGATTGTGATTATTCCCTTTGTTTGAGATGAAATTGAAATATTGGTGAAATTGTGATTATTCCCCTTAATTGGGATGAAATTGGTAATAGATGTGAATTGGAAAAGTCAACCCACACGGCATATGTTGAAGGCGACCTAGCTGATCAGGTGGAGATCACACGCCATGTTGCGCACATGGTGATACTACTCTTGGTAACAACTTTCTTTCGCATCATTATGTCAAACCACATCGTTCATGGGGAGATGGTGTAGTCGATTGGGCGTGATCGGACTCCGTGCTAACAAAGACGGTGATATATCGGTGCTAATCATCTCCCAACCAAAAATATATTTTATCTTTGTATTTTGAAAATTATTGTGTTTTAACTGGACATTTGGATATTGTTCATTGTGACTTGTTGTTTATATGTGTTGCCTTTGCTTATATGGGCATTATATTTTGAAAGAGGACTTTTAGCTATTCATACTAGTGCTATTCGGCAGTACTAACGTCCATATTACCGGGGGTACTGCATCTTTAATAAATGCAGGTGGTTCCACAGTAGGCGACAGTGATCAGTGATAGAGGTGCACTATCTTCAGTTGACTTGGTGAGTCCTACTTCATTCTGGGGTCATGTATCTCTTGTTTCTCATGTACTTTGTGTTTTGAGGTATAGTTGGAGCCTTGTTGTCGACATTCGATATAACTCTTCATTTGTACTTAGAGACTCCGTAGACATGTTGTGGGTGGTGGTTGATGTTTGGAGCCAAAACTAGAAATGTTGCTATTTAGCAAACATGTTTTTCGTTAAATATATAAACTTGTAATATTTTGGAAATTATGAATGAAGCTATTAACAGAAATGAAATGGAAGTTGCTAATGAAAACTACTTAGTGTTTGATTAAAGGAGTACTCTCCTCTTCATTTATGGATGAGTTTGGGTAGAAGGAAATCTAACAGGCTTGCTCGGCCGGATCCACTCGGTTGAGCACTGGTCGCGCTCCCTGAGTTTGGGGCGTAAAAAACTTGGTATACGAGGCTAACATTTTAAAGTGTACTAGGATGTCTCAGAGCCGTGTCTAGTAGAGTTATTCTTATCGGTGTGTTGTCGACCACATCTATAATTAAGAGGCTACTTGGACATTTAGGAATTTCACCCTTCTTTGATACTCCAGATCGTGTGATAGAACTCAAGATAGGAAGACAATGTCCTCGCCATGTCTCATTTTTTAGATGAGTAATCCACGAATTCAAAGTAGCAATGAGAGAATGACCCCGGCTTTGAAATTGGGGGAGATTGCAAAAGAGTTCGTTGGGAGAATGTGTCGAACCGTGGGGGGGGGGGATTGGGTGAACTTGTTGCTAGGGGAAGTGTCCTTATTCCTATCAATGTCACCGCACCACCGTGTCATGTTGTGAGAGCATATAAGAAATGAAAGGGGGGTTTTGGTACCAATGTATGTTACAGATGTGGAGTTAAGGGGCATCAGTTAAGGCATTGCCCCGTCAATCTAAAGTTACCAAGTAAGTCACTCCTTAGTTCATCATTCTGAACACCACATACTTTTCCTTATTATATATGTACACCTGTATTGGGAACCTTTATAGATATGGTCTTAACAAGAATCTGAATCACAAAACATTGCATGTATTCACTTTCTGAACGAGACACATTATTCATAAACCACTCTATCACAAGTTCTCTTATTTACAACCTCATGTGTAATTGAGCTCTATAAGTGATTCCATGAATTGAGTTATAACCTAGGCTAATACTTCCCACTTTCTTTCCTAAATTCTCAACAAGGGACTACACCCGATGAATTTCTTACAGAACCTTTTGATTCAAATGGATAACATATGCTCACTTGTGTTTATGCATACACCATCACAATGTTTACCTCTGTGGTATCAAATCCAATGTAAGACAACCAAGTGTTGGGATCTTTCTTGAGCCTCTCCATCCCTCTCCTGTGTATGTGGCACATAGGATTTGGGGTGCCACTTTACTCCCTTGTGAGAATTATCATAAACCCCCCATTACAATTTAGTAACATAAGATCATACCTCAGCACCAATCATATAAGTGCATGTCAATCGAAATGGTCATTGTGTGCATAAAGTCTCTCTGAAAATTGAGATCCTCACATCTCCATCATAGGAAGATCTTGTGTCTCCATCTTAGTATAACTTTCGTGTCCACTTGAGACATCCCGTAGTAAGTAGCTCACTTTGTTCCTAGTATTGTGGTTGCCCGTGGCATTGTCTTGTATTGCAGTTTGGGAGTTAATATAGCCAAAACATGTCCAACTCATAACAAATGTTCCTTTTCTCTTTATACCTCCACAACATGTGTTAATTGTGTTCCTTAATGAATTCATTGTGCTAGTTTCCCAACACTTGTTCGATAACCATGAGAGATCGCGTCCTTCTATGTGTCACTATACCACTTTCTTTCTCATAAGGGCCCTTAATAGGCTCTCCGTTAAGACCAAATGCACCTTTGGGGGCTATCATAGCATAACGTCTACTGCTCATGTTTTCCTATCTTTCATTAGCATCTGGGTACTTTTCAAGTCAAAATCCATGGCAAACTCATTATGAACATCTGCAAATCTTCCATGCTTATTTTATATTGTCTCATTGGGTTCCGTTGTCTTTACACACTCGACTTCTAGAATCATTGACTATGTCATTGTCATGTGCGGGGAGTTTTACTATCCTTGGCATTCCACTTCCCTAGGTGGATATGTGTTTTCTTTGTTTTATCCCCGGAGCATCATGTTAACCATTAGAACCCCTTTAACCAATGCATGATTCCACCCCAATAATAAGATGGCCCTGCTACATGGTTTCACTCGTGTATGGTGGAGGTTAAGTAGCCTCACCGTGACCTTTCCTTACCCACTTCAAGTGGACGTTTTAGTTTTTTGCTCATATTATGAGCATATTGATTTGAAAGGCATCGTATCTCTGGTCCTCTCATATAGGATCAACTGTCGGGAAATCGTCAAGCTTCCAGAATTGTAATAACCTCGCAGGTGTTCAACTTCTTTTTCAACCCAGTAGGCTTGGGGCGTAGTTTCCTTAGGGAAAATACTGTCAAGGGCGTAACTCATCTTCATGTATTTTTTTAAATCTCTATCACATCCATGTTGCATGAATCTTCCCATTTTGAGCTAAACTGATTTTTCCTACACTCAAGAAGGCAACCAGTGTAACATACTTGACTATTTATCCTTAGAGCTTACTATTTTTTGGCAAAGGATATATGGAATGGAACAGTTGTTACTATCCCTTGCATAACACGTCGCCTTCCAAGAATAACTGATGCTAATGTCTTTATCCTCCCGATCATTCCTCCCATGTATATCATGTCTAGAAAGACCCACTTCTTTAGATCTCAGGATCACGTTCATGGTTCCCACATTATCAATGCGTGCTAGTTACCTCTACATCTCATTTGTCTAGTAATTGATGTTGTCACGATGATTAACCATGTCAGCATTGTTAGTAGTAATCTTCGTGTCTCTTGGAATATAACCTCATGAAATACT
Organism: Nicotiana paniculata; assembly: GCA_005239505.1. Lineage (NCBI taxonomy): Eukaryota > Viridiplantae > Streptophyta > Magnoliopsida > Solanales > Solanaceae > Nicotiana > Nicotiana paniculata. The sequence goes on along the minus strand of MDKI01074754.1, from coordinate 14,889 downwards.
CTGCTCGGAACATTAATGGATTCTGGAATAATTGCAGCTCTATCTTGAACTTCGTTGTTCCTTATTGTATTAAATCTATGGGGGATTGAAGGTCCAAACATGTCAATGAAGAAGCATCACCCTGTGATCACATATATTCGATAGGTAATTTTATGGTCAATTTATGATAGCACATCTTAGAGTAATTGTTGAAGGTCATCAAAGGTTTAGCTTGGGTGTTCGCGTAGATATTTAGAGTTGAAGAGGGTGAACGGGTTATTCTCAATATTTTCTCCCTGAAGATGTTACATGAATCAATAATGAAGGTGAAATAAGTGTAGTTCTCATTACGCCAAACTATGAGTATGATGTCTTCCCATCGTTGTTCTCCATGTACCCTATGTTTTCATGTGCCTATGTCTAAGAAGGTAGTTCGAGATACTTTGTGTATAATTCCCGTGGAAACTACTGAAGGTGAAGTTAATGGATAATCGGCTTATAAGAGGTATATATTTTTCATCCTTTTTAGATAAGTTTGGGAAGTTGAGATTGTTTCCGTGAATGTGTTATGGCGAAGTCTATAAGTCGAGGAGGCCACCTTGAAGGCCGAAAATGTCGTGGAAAGAAAATATTTTTGCTTGATTGTATAGCAATTGGTTTTGATTTGGAAGGTACCTTATAGGTGTTATGATTTAAAAAAGTGCAGTTCATGTACATATATCATTATGATAATGTAGTGCTTGTAGTGTTGAGATTAGTGTTATTTATATATAAATTGTGGTGTTTTGTCGAGTTGTGGATGTGTTGTTAGGATGATTTTGGTGGTACTATGGAAAGTGAATAGGCTTAGTTACGGGGGAGACGCTGCCGAAATTTATGAAAAATTTGGGAGTTAGTCAAATTTGGGGACTTGAGGTATGTGAGAAAAGAGATAAATTATGTTAAGTGCTTGGGGCGGACACTACTTCTCATTCGAGGATGAATGATCCTAAGCAGGGGAGAATGTAATGGCCCGAAAAATTTTGGTAAGTAATTTAAGGTTTCGTGATGCCAAGGTAGGCTAATGTATTAAATTTTTGGAGTTTTTGGGTTGAACAGTGCGTTGGAGAGTTGAAATTTGTCAATCTCGCGTCGCCCAGCTTGTAGCGCGCTAGGCTCTACTATATCCCTCGCGAGGCTAGGTCTTTAGCGCGCTAGACCGTGCTATATCCCTCGCGAGGACGGGTCTGTATCTCGCTATAGAGCTCGCGAGGCCTGGTCTATAGCTCGCTATAGAGCGTGCCTAGCCAAGTCTGTAGCCCGGTCCGGAATTTCAGAGTATCCATTATTCTATTGTTATAACCCGACCCTATTTTGATTAAAACCCCTTAGGGCTCATGTTTGAAGGGAATATCTAATATTTTTATAGATAAGTGAGAGTGTTATGGAGAGGGGAAGTAGCTCAAGTGCTTTGTTCATCAAGATCTTGTCCAAGCTTTGAAATCTAACAAGGAAATCTCATAAGATCTTCATCTAAGAGGTAAGGTTCCATACCCTAGTTTTCAACTTCGGATTTGGGTTGAATATTGTTAATTAGGAGTGTGATTCTTGGGTGTATGAGTATTATATATACATGCATGTACGAATAAGGTTTGTGGGAAGATTGTTTAGCTCAAATGGATAAAGATTGGGTCGTGGAGTGAAGGAAATCTTGTGGAAGAATCTTGTAATCAAATTTGCACATCTAGTGTTTGATAAAATGCTCAAATGAGATGAGACCATGAATATCTTCCAAATTTGTGTTCTATTTTGTTATGTGTCGAAATAGATTGGGATTGATAGGATTTCGGGAACGTTGTATTAATTTAAGGAAAGCTCAAGCAAGGTATGTTGGCTAAACTTTCTCTCTTAGAATCGAATTCTGTAATGTTCCCATAAGTTCAGGTATGGTTGGCTCAAGATTCCTAATTTCTATATTCCGGGTTATTTCCTATAAACTTGACTATTCCGAATGAGCCTTATGTCGAAAGATATATGTTTAAAGTGTGCTTTGCATATTAGAACGTTATGGCTTTGAGCCGTGGAAAGCAAGTATGCCAAATTGTGTGAGAAAAACTCAATATTCTTGAGACTCTTAATAGCTCATACGCGTTCCTAAAACCTTGATTGAAAATATCTTTTTATTGATAATCTGTTAGGATGCTTGAAAATGAAATACATGAATTGGGAAAATAGAGTGTGGCCAGCGTGCTAAGAACATAAGTTATAATTCTGACTAGTGATGCTAATGAAATGAGAAGATGTGAGACAGAGCACGAAATGAGTTAGATTATATTCAGAAATAAAGTATGATAAGGTAAATTCAAACAACAAGAGTTGAATAGTAAACGTCTTGGAGGGAAAGCCACCCTTTAGTAGAATGCACTTCCATCATTATCAAGACGCAGTTGAAATAGAACTTAAAAATATAATAACAGTATATTACTTCTGAATGAATCTTATAATGCCTTTAAAAATAATTAGACCCCCTTTATATAGTAAGGGAATCCTACTTTAAGTACAATTTTATAAAAGGTAAAAATCCCATGTATTGCCAATTGGTCGGTTTCTCATTGATACGTGCCAAGATTCCCGCCGTGATACCCGACCGATTATGGATATTTCGGCCTTCCGTTATTCGAACTGACAATGTTTCCTCGAGCCTATTGGGGATCATGGTCAGTTCCAGAGTCATGGACTCGATGCTCTTGAGGACAGGAATTCTAACCTCGTATTCTAGTTCGATGAAACCTGGGGTCGATCTTCAACCCTTCACGTTTCAATCCCAATCTGGCATGCAATAATCGAGCCCAATTTTGACAGTATACAGATAGTCCCCTCATTTTTCGGAGAGTGAACGACGAGAAACAATATGAACTCTCGATTATTGCCGCGATGCCCCGTGTCATAAACGACAAGATGAGCAAAACGTCTCGTTAGTCACGTATTAATGGCATTTAATGCTCGTTAGTTGTTGGTCGGCCAATCCTAGTTTTGAACTGTTGTTTGAAAATTATAAATACCTCCTCCTTCATTCATTCAAACTTTACGTCCACACCTTTCCTACTCTTTTTCTCAAACATCTTTGCATTTTCTAGCACTTGTACCAAGATTTCTTGAGAGCTTTGTAAGAACTTTAGCTTGTCTACACCATTAAGCGTACCCTTTTAACTTCCTCTTCTTCATCTTTATCCAAAATAAAATGGCTAAGACTTCTAAGACAGTCCCTCAAAAAGAAACTGCTTCTTCTTCCCAGCCGGCAGGCGAGGAACCAACGGCGGAACCTCCGATTGGCGCATTTATTCATGGCGGGTGATCAGTGACCTCCGAATTCAAGGTTGAAAAACCTTCACCTGTTCCGGGCCAGGGTGAGAAAGTATCAAGGAATATTTTCTTGATCACCGAAGAGACCCTCCCTACAGCCATAAAGGACTGCAACTTGGCCGAAAAAGACGTAGTGGTTCCCGGGCCCGAAGAAGACATCACAACCCTTAAGGGATACTTAAGTGTTTACACTTTTCCCTTTACGTTGGACCTAGTGATCATCCAGTTCTGCAAAAGGTACGAGGTATGCCTTGGTCAAATCCACCCCTCGTTCTGGAGGATAGTTATTCTTCTCCGATTCTTTGTGAGCAAGATTGACGGATGCCCATTGACCATTGATCATCTGATACGCCTATAAATTCCCCGATTCTTCCGAGGGGGACTGACTAAACTTGCGTGCTGGGACACTAAAGCCCTATTCTCGAGCATCGATGAAGATCGAGACTGAGGTTGGCTAGGCAGATTTGTCCGAGTGAGGACCTCAGACCTCATCCCGGCCAAGGACATGTCATTCCCCGAGGAGTGAAACAAAAAATGTAAGTAAACTTTTGTTTTCCCCAGAATTTTACTTGTACTCTCTTTTCCTCCTTTTGTATCGATGTTTGGTGATGATGCAGCTGTTGCTCGGGTTACGTATGCAGTTCCTCGACTCAAGGAGTGGGTAAAGAGCATTGTCTCTAAGAAATCATATTCAGAACGCGCATGGCGCAAACTTTCAAAGGGCCAGTGGGAAGCCCATTCTGTCGATGAGATTACTTCCTTGAGTGAACAACACTTGGACTTCCTTCGTGCTGTTGAGTTCTCACAAATCTTTATTTTTTTTTCTTTTCAAGTTTTTCCAAGGACGTAGCCATCAGGCCTCCAACTGGTGACGAGGAATGCCCCGCCGAGTCTCTTGCCCCAAGCCAGGGTGAGGAGAAGAAGATAATAAGGGCTCTGAGTTCTCCGAACTCGAAGAAGAAAAAACCGAAAAGAAGTATGTTGCGCGAGAAATCCCATCAGACTCAATCCACTAGCTGAGGGATGAGTCCGAAGAAGAAGAAGAAGTTTCCGAACTAGTGGCCCGCATTCGAGGCAACAACGAACCTTAGGAAACCAGGGAGATCGATGAAGTGGCAATGGCCGAGGCCTCCGAACAAGAGAGGGGCGAGGAAAATTTACCCTAAGTTGGAGAGGTCAACAAAGGGACTGCGGCTGACGCTTCTCGGACAGGGATAATGCTATGAAGGATGCACTAGGAGTGATTGGCCTCTCCTAGTCGCCTTTATTTACCAACTCCATGATCCATGATGCCCAGACGCTAAAAGGACGCCCAAACGAGGGGCCCCAAGGGGTGGCAGATCCATTTCACAACTTCTTCGACGGTTTAGACTCTACCGCCTCGAAAGACGTCACTGGGTTGGGCGACTTACCGGTACCAAAGAAGAGTCCGTCTTCGGGAACTAGCAGGCCTTCTTCGAGCCCAAAACTAGTAAACCTGTTGCCAGCTACGAGTGTAGATCCTCACCGAAATCGGTCAATTATTATGTCTATTCCGGAGGATGCCCAGGTTCTCTATGCCCCCGTGGGGGTTGTAAGTTATATTTGCTGCCTAGTGACCGAAGAGGATCAAGCAAAGATGACTGAGGTGGAAGCGCCCTTTTTGTTCAACGAAGCCCAACAGGCAATAAACCGGGTAACTTCTAGTGACTTTTCACGACCTTTTTACTATGTACTTAGATTAAGACAAATGATCGTAACCTTTTCCTTGGTGTTTGTAGGCCTCGGTGCTTCACACTACTTCTTTGATCTCTATTATACGGCTGGTACTGATCTCTGTTTGACCTCGGTTCATGGTCGATATCTCTCTTGATTCTGTCGACGGTTCCGACAGGATAAACAGACCCGGAAGGAGCCCCAAGTTAATTATTTTCTACTCTGATTATGCTTCAACTGTTGTGAAGCCACCGAGCATCGAACATTGAGTCCTTAGGTGAAAGCTTGGACCTCCCAATCATTAGCGACCGGTGGTAGGTCCATCCATTCCATTTTAGACCGGGACACGAACTCTCTGAGCATTTCATTATCCTTCTGTTTTACTTTAAAAAGGTCCGATTTTGTAGTTTCGACCTTGATATCCCTGGCGTGTGCCTTTAGAAAGAGTCTGCAAGCATAGAAAATGAGTCAATTGAATTAAGTGCTAAATTGTGATAGCATATCATAGCTCCCTTTGACAGGGCCTCCCCGAATTTCTTTAGCAAAACAGATTCGATCTTGGAGGAAAAGGTTTATGTATGAACTTTTTGGAGTCCAGGCCTTTCAATATCGGCGGCGCTCCTTGGGTTTGATCGACCCTGGAATTGTAGGTTTCCACCTTCTTATCATTTGCCTCAATCTTCTTCTCTCCCGAATCTATCCGTTTTGTCAGTTGCTCGAGCATCTTCATGATCACCAGGTTGGTCCCCAAATCCTTCTCATTCGATCTCCCTGAGACCGGTTCAACTCTGTGAACAACTTCCTGGGATGGTTCGGACTCAATCCTACTTGGCGGGCAGCTCTAGTTCTAAGTTGGGCTATCGCTTCCTGTTGAGCCTGTAACATTTCGAAGATCACCCGCAAGTTGATTCCACCATCTTCGCCGTCGTGTGTGCTTTGTGCGGCCAATCGAACATCCCTACGGACGGTGTCTTCAGGTTCGGTGGGAAAATTTTGCGTTGATGGACACATACGAGCTAACGTCGATTGGATCTGCAGTCGGGACTCCGTCGAGGTCGACCGAGGTATGTCGTTCCCACGTGCCACATTGCCGTTTTCGCCATGGTGGCCGAACTCATTGTCAACATGAAAAGGAGCTGATTGGAAGTTCGACATTTTTATCCTGAAATCCAAGACTTCAAAGAACAAGTGTAAAATAGTGTGTGTTATGGAAATTTGTATCAAATAACCACTATTATCCTTAGCCCAATGGTGGCTAAACTGTTTAGCCTCAAAATGAAATAACAATTGAATTTGTAAGTGGTTTTAATGATAGGTGGATTAATTTGACATTAAGCGATAAGTTAAATTATAATAAAAATAAAGTATGATAAAGTAAATTCAAACCACAAGAGTTTAATAGAACTGCCTTGGGGGGAGGTCACCCTTTAGCAAAATGCACTTCGATCAGTATCAAGACGCAGTTGAAATAGAATTTAAAGATAAAAACAATATATTACTTCTGAATGAATGTTGCAATGCCTTTACAAATAATCAGAACCCTTTTATATAGTAGGAGAATCCTACTTTAAGTACAATTCTATAAAAGGTAAAAATTCCATGATTTGCTAATTCTCATTGATACGTGTCGTGATTCCCGCCATGATACCCGACCGGTTACGGATATTTCGGCCTTTTGTTATTCGGCCTGACAATGTTTCCTCGAGCCTATTCGAGGTCAGGGTCGATTCCGGAGTCATGGACTCGATGCTCTTGAGGACGGGTATTCTGACCTCGTATTCTAGTTCGATGAAACCCGGGGTCGATCTTCAACCCTTCACGTTTCAATCCTAATCTGGCATGCAATAATCAAGCCCGATTTTGACCGTATACATGTATATGAAAAAAATTACGGTCGAATAATAACTCGTTTGGCTCTCGAAATCCGAACTGTAATTTGCACTAGTGATCCTTCTGCTTACACTTCATAATTAAGGGATTATTAGCTGTCAAATCTTTCTATGTGTTATATAAAATTTATATTGTAACTCCATATTTGAGGTCTATATAGTTCTAAAAACAATCCTAATACAAGATGTTTATCATGTAATGGGACCATAACCAATTCAAGTTTCAACAGTGAAAATATCACAAGGACCACAATCAAAATTTATAATAACTGAGGAATCAAAAGTGCCTCGACAGTGTAATTATCCCTAAAATGTGATTGTCAAAAGCTCAAACTAAGATTTATGAGCTCTCTTCTTACGAGCTTTTTAAGACCAAATACATGAATAGGCAATAAGGAATTGAGTAAAAGGAAAAGAAAAAGAGATTAGAAAGTCAACGAGTGGTATTCTATATTGCACTTTGCAAAGAAAAAGCAAGCACATAAACTTAGCATTTCAACTGGGGTAAAATATCATCAATTAGCCACCTTGCAATCAAACTGTAGGCTTTCTCTGTCAAATGGACTCCATCCCAACTGATGTAAGTACTAGGGTCTGCACAAACTGGGACTCCTGGAAATCCACACTGTCTCTTTGCATCATAATTGTAATAGCCTCCTTCTCCACAGCAAGCTTTTCGTAGAGAGTTTTGGTCAAATCCTGTATTTTTTTTTATTAACCAACATACATGAGTGTGGTTTATTCTTATTTCCATTTTTTTCCCAAGATTGAGTGAAACATGATATCTTTTTTACAAGTAAATTAGCATAAATGACTCACTTTGGAGTCCAATAAGTTCAAATGACAATGGCAATGTTTGAAGGACTAACCATGATTCACAGTATTTTGCAGAAGCCACTGATAGGCATTGTAGTAATCACCATAGATGAGTGTTACATTCGGATTCTTTTTCTTCAAGTCTTCGATGGCTTGTTGCAGATGCTCATTATAGAATATCGCCAAATTGTTTAAATCTTTCAAGCAATGGTTTTCATCATATGCCATAGAGTTGTTGGTCAAGAATGTTGTTAAGGTCATCGGGAGACAACCGATGGGAAAATTGCCAGGAATAAAAATTCGGCTAGCGCCAAAACCAGTAACTGTCTGAAAGATGCAATCAATATATCAGCAAACAAAATCAAGAAAGAAAAAGACTAGAAATCGAAAACGTATAACAAAGTTCCTCTGTGCATTTCATACATTACCACCCTATGATTGAACTATAGGCTTCAACTGCTTATGTTTGAAAACATGTAGTGCCATCAAATTCATGAAGTCATTTGTCACTCAAAAAGACATTTATTGGAGACAACTTACAAAAGGATATTTTGTCTGAGGAGAATAATTCTCTCACAACAAAGTCAAAATTAGTTTTTCTAAAACTAAATTCAAACACTTAGGTAAGCAAAATAAAAGGAGAACGTTTTGTTTTTCTTTCCAAACTTGGTGGAAGTAGATATAAGGGTGGTAATCCTCCTTCTCATCTCTCTCTCCTTCATTTTTATTATAAATTCTCTTTAAAACTAAAAACAGAGACATAGGATAACTCACATTAACAGCTTCTACAATATTTTGAACAACTTCTGGCACCATATTTATCAACTCTTCCATTGTTTTACCTTGGGTTAAGCCATAAAAGAAGTCATTTCCTCCTATTTCTCCAACCAGGAAGAGAGAAGTCTTAAGATACTCTGAGCAGTCTAGCAACAACAATTACAGAAGAGGATAAGAAGAAAGCTAAAAAATGCTAGTCAATTCAACTGTCTTTCAGCATATTAGTTGTGGTGTATCCGAAATGTGAAGAAGAATATTAATTACCATTATTGCAAGTATAGTGGAAATGTGAAGACATCCAACCAAGTTGCATATCCAATGAACCATTGCCGAGTGGATTGAAAATTTTCTTCTCTGCTAGGACTCCGGCTTGTAAAGCAGTAGCTCCTATTATTGCAAAATTTGCACCATGTGCAAAATTTGCATTTTGATCCATGTAAGGATTTAGCAGAGGAAGACCAGATTCGAGTGCTGTAAATCAAAAGAATATAAATTAATTCATTACTGTAAACAAGGAGGAGAAGTGCAACGTTCGAGTAAATGTATAAATCCTTCAAGAAGTTATTAATATAATGCTTTGCATCTAGAGGATATATAGGGTGTGAAAACAAGGATTTCATCCGCTTTGTGAGGATCTTCAACGACTGGTAATTCAAATTGTAATTGCAAAGCATCCTCTTCTTCAAAAAAAGAGAGCCTCAATAGACTAAATGTTTTTTCACTTGAATTACTTCAATGCCTGTGTAGCATCTTCAACTTTTTAACTTAAGAAAATGTCCTTAGAGAACTTCTTGACGGAAGACTATGCTCAAGATTCCATTACTAAGGGGTTGGATCTAAGGTTGAAGACACAAATACCTTCAACAAAAAGGGTAATAAATCATAGTGAACTCTGTTGAGCTGTGAATTTTCTTTAGGATTCGGAAAAGTCAATGTCTATTTGAATTGAGATTGATGTCAGTGAAATGAAAGACAATGATTGAGAAATGTGGAAAGCATAGATTTAGCTGTTGAAGACGTGTGTTTTGGATAAAAATAAATAGAGAGAGAAACAGATATTATTACTGCGTTTGATAGCAATAACTAGAGATGTCAAATGAGCAGATTGATCAACCTTCGGCTGATATGTTTACCCTCAAAATCGGATAACAATTGAATTTATATGCGGTTTTAATGATACGTGATATAACTTTATACAAATTGAGAAAACATATTAGAATTGAAATCAATGGTAGTAAAATATATGCGAACCACACAAGTTGAACAATCTTAACCTTGAAGGTTGGTCACCCTCGAGTCAAGAAATGCGTCAATCGATGTCGGAATAGAATGACAAGATGATAAAAACTAGAAATAACAGTATATTGCTTTGGGATGTGTGTTGCCAATGTGTGTTACAAATGATCAGATCCCTTTTATATTAGGGGAGTCTTACTTTAGATACAATTCTACAAAAGGTAAGAAATCTCATGATTAGTTAATTAGTCAGTATCTCGTGGATATGTGCCGAGATTTCCGCCGTGACATCCGACCGATCACAGATAGTATTTCCTCGAGGTTGATCGGAGACGGGGTTGGTTCCGGAGTTACGGGTTCGATGGTATGTTCTAACTTCGTACCTTGATTCGAAGGGACCTGGGATCGATCTCCAACCCATCTTGTTTCAGTATCGATCTTTCGTGAAGCAGGCGAGCCAATTTCGACCGTATACAAGGTCAAAACATAATAGAATGGTAAACGTGTCAATAAACCCGATCTAAATTTGCTTGAATCAAATTGTGAGTCAAGATGAATCAAATAACTGGTCATAATACACCACCCAACATGACACAACATTCTCTCCTCTACTATTTTGCTTTTTCATAGAAAACGTGAATGCTAATTTGTTTCTTAAGTTATTAGTTTAAATTCTTTTTATTTACATAATTCTCAATATTCAAACTTGATATTGCTTATTTGGGGTTGGGCTGCATCTTGACCCTTTAGATTATTTAATGTAAGCTGCTTTAACAAATAATTTGATGGATCATTTCAAGTTCAATCCGTGAATTAGACAAATGGGTCATAATCTAGACTTGTTAAATGGGTCGACCCGACCCGGATCCGAACCCGTAGACTCTTGCCCATGTGTCCTTAATCGGACGGGTCCGGTTCACTTTCTTATAGGGGCCGGTCCGGATTTGACCCATTAATCAAAACCTGTTGACCTGACCCGGACCCAGAACCCGTAATCCCTTAACTCGGGCCCTAATGGGCCGCATCCAATTTAATTCAAAAAAGTGAAAATCTAATAAATGATAAAAATTTCAAACTTTTTACATATGCACGAACTTGAAATTACTACATGTTCTTGAAGCCAGTTAGAATAAAAATGAAAGAAAAACCATACTTTATCAACATTAAAACTTGAGAAACATATGGAATTTGACTATTTCTATAACTAAGTCTAAAACATATGGAATTCGACTATTTCGACAATATGCCTCATAATGTCTGGTACGATATTCTTTCTTCAATGTTTGGATTCAAACTTTCACCACCTGTCTGAATATATATATGTGATGGTCTGGGCCGGTTGACCCGTGGGTCAGCTACCGGTCCGGTCCGGTTCAGTGGGTCAAAATATTATAGCCCGGCCCAGGCTCCTTAAATTAATGGGTTGGTTCAGTTAGGGTTTCGTGGGTCATGGGCCGGTTAAAGGGTCAATTTCAATGGGTTATGTGGGCCGGTTCGTGGATCGACCCGATCCATTTGACAGGTCTAGTCATAATCTAACCCATTTTTGGATTAAGCAGATTACTAAAAAATAAGTTGTTTTTGCTGCCTCTGCCAACAACAACTACAGTTTATTTACATTAATATATGCTCCTATTGTACCTTCTCCATTTGTTTTGTTTTTTTTTTTTTCAGAAAAAGATAGGATGATAAAAAGTTAAGTTGCATATACTAAAGGTGCAAAATGCAAAAATTAATTCTTTAACTTTTAGCGGTCTATTCCCAGCCACCCATAGCCACTTTCAACCGATCCCCCTACCCAGCAATCCAGATCCACCCCAACCAGGCAACCACCACCACCACAAAAGACGTAAAGGTTTTCCGGGAAACTCTTTCCGACAAAAATAGAAAACTGAAGCATAAGTAGCTAAACAAGAAAACCTTCTCGTTTTTTTTCCCTAATTTAGAAATAAGAACTAGTAACGTACCAATGAAATCAATCATAAGCATGCCATCAGAAGCGCGGCCAGTTCCTTTCTTGAAGAAATTTTGACCATAAGGAAGCTTTGCGAATGAAGAAACAGATCCCCAAATGCTTAGTCTGATGAAATTCCCTGTATCTGAAAGTGAGTCACCCAGCTGATATATCTTATCGAATCCACACTTGGTTAGTACAGGAATTTGAAGCATTAGTTGAGCATCATTTTTCTCGAAACATTGTTGAACAACTAAGAAACTGATAAGCACTTGAATCAATAATGCCATTGCCCAACTCTTTCACTGATAAATACAGCAGCTATATCTATGGTGGAATTCAGATATGGTAACACAAACTGGACAAAGTTTTTGCTGTAAGCATATGGAATAGTTGGATTCACCTACCTCTAGAAAGTGGGATCCAATTTCATTTTCTATGTTTCTATTATATTCCATTTATTTCACACAGCAGCCTAGTTGTCATTATGTAATTGGCTTTTGTATACGATCGAAACCGGGTTCGCCTCTCGTGTGATTGATTGAGACTGGAATATGATAAGTTAAAGTCCGACCTGGAATTATATCAAACCAAGGTGCAGAGTTATATCGTTAAGCTCGTGACCTTGGGATCGAACAAAATCGAGATCAGACGAGATCGAGGGAAATTTTCTGAGCCGAAGACCGAAATATGCGGTCGGTTGTAGATCATGGCGGAAATCTTGGCACGTATCAAGGAGAGGCCAATTAATCAGAAAATCATGAGATTTTTACCTTGTATAAAATTGTATCAAGAGTGAGACTCTCCTACTATATAAATGGGGTCTGATCATTTGTAACACACATTATAATACGCAACACAAAGCAATATATTGTTATTTCTAGTTTTTATCATCCTTGTATTCAGATCATACATCAGTTGAGGCATTTCTTGGTCCAAATGGCGATCGAACTCGAGGGCCAAGGCTGTTCAATTTGCATGGTTTGCGTTTATTCTTTTATCATCGATTTCAATATTAATTTGCTTTCTTAATTTGTATCAAGTTATATCATGTATCCTTAAAACCGAGTATACATTCAATTGTTATCCGATTTTTAGGGTAAATAGTTTGGCACTCACCGTGGGGCTAAGGATAATAGTGATCACCTGGTACAAACTTTCATAACACACACTATTTTATACTTGTTCTTTGGAGTATCTTTGATTCCAGGATCAAAATGTCAAACTCTCAATCAGCACCCCTACACGTGGATAATAATTTCGGTCATCACGATGAAAATGATAACATAGCATCAGGGAACGATGTACCTTCAGTTGGCCTCGATGGAGGTCCGGCTATACATCCAATCGACGCAGCTCATATGTCGCCATCAACGTAAATTTGGTCGTCGATCCTGAGAGCGGTGTCCGTAGGATGTTCGATCAGCCGCCCAAAGCACACATGGCGGTGAAGAGGGCGGGATCATCCTGCGGGTGATCTTTAAAATGTTGCAGGCTCAACAGAAAGCGATAGCCCAGCTCCAAAACTAGAATCACCCACCGAGCAGGATCGAGCCCGAGCCATCCCTGAAAGTTGTCCACAGGGTCGAATCGACTTCAAGGAAATCGAGCGAGAAAGAATCAGGGGCCGATCCCGCAATCATGAAGATGCTTGAAGAACTGACAAAAAGAATTGAGTCGCGAGAAAAGAAGATCGAGGAAAATGATAAAAAAGTGAAAACTCACAATTCCAAGGTCGATCAAATCCCGGGGGCACCGCCAATATTGAAGGGTTTGGATTCCAAGAAGTTCGTGCAAAAACCCTCTCCCCCCTCCCAGTGCGGCTCCTAAGACGATTCCCAAGAAATTTCGCATGCCCAAGATTCCTAAATATAATGGAATGACCGACCCAAATGAGCATGTCACCTCTTACACATATGCTATCAAACGAAATGATCTAGAGGATGACGAAATCGAATTTGTCTTGTTAAATAAATTCGGGGAGACCCTATCAAAATGAGCTATGATATGGTACCAAAATCTACCACCTAATTCTATTGATTCATTTATTATGCTTGCAGATTCTTTTGTAAAGGCACACGCTGGGGCTATCAAGGTCGAAACCAGGAAGTCGGACCTTTCAAGGAAAGGCAGAAGGACAACAAAATGCTCAGAGAATTCGTGTCTCGTTTCCAAATAGAACGAATGGATCTACCATCAGTCGCCGATGATTAGGTTGTTCAAGCTTTCACCCAAGGACCCAATGTTCGAAGTCAGTGGCTTCACAATAGTTGAAGTAGAATTTGATAGAATACCCGGTTGTTACTTGGGCCGATGTTCACAATCAGTATCAATCGAAGATCAGGGTCGAAGACGATGAACTTGGCCCTGATACCTGAGGTCGAGAGAGATAGTTGGTAAACTCGGGAATCTGTACCCTCTTTACGGACGGTGCATCAAATGCAAAGAGGCCTGGACTTGGCATCGTACTGAACCACCCACAAGCAACATAGTTAGACAATCCATTATAACTGTGTAATTAACTAACAACGCGGACGAGTATGAGGCCATTATTGCAGGTCTCGAACTAGTCAAGAGCTTGGGGGCGGAGGTGATCGAAGCTAAGTGTGACTCCCTTCTTGTGGTGAATCAGGTTAACGGAACGTTCGAAGTCAAAAGAGCGAATGCAAAGGTACCTAGATAAGTTACAGGTTACGTTACACCGGTTTAAATAATGGACTTTGCAGCACGTGCCTTGGGATCAAAATAGTGAGGCCGATGCCCTTGCAAACTTAGGGTCGTTGGTCGAGGACAACAGCTCAACTCAGGGGCCATTTTGCAACTCATGAGGTCAGTAGTAATCAATTTGGAAAACAAGTACTAATCTTATTCATTTTTCGGTGTTTAGTGCGCAAATTAAGGAAAATAAATTCTCAAGAGTATTCATAAATAATTTAGATACAATAAAAATGAAGCCATAAACTTTCGAACCAACAACCTTCCGAACCCACAAATTTCATAAACTTCCGAACCACTAAACTTTCAAAACTACGAAATTCCGAACTCCAAAACTTTATAATTTCTAAACCCGTAAACTTCCAAACACATAAACCTCCGGACTCATAACTTTGGAGCTTGTAAAATTTCGAATCTGTAAATCGAAAGATGAAAAAACTAAAACTGAAAATATAAAAATTTTTCCGGGGGAGGATCGGAGGGGGG
>MDKI01144534.1:0-91775 GCA_005239505.1 Nicotiana paniculata | reverse complement strand
TTATTATTATTATTATTATTTTTTTTTTATTGTTATTATTTAAATTTATTTTTCTTAATTTTTATATTGAATAAAAGAAGATAAGATACATATGTGTATATATATATATATATATTTTCTTCTATTTAAACATAGAGAAAATCTTATATTCTAAGAATGTGAATATTTTTGTTGT
The DNA here is from genome assembly GCA_005239505.1 of Nicotiana paniculata. NCBI lineage: Eukaryota > Viridiplantae > Streptophyta > Magnoliopsida > Solanales > Solanaceae > Nicotiana > Nicotiana paniculata. The sequence goes on along the minus strand of MDKI01144534.1, from coordinate 91,600 downwards.
TTTTAATTTTCTTAAATAGAATCTATTAAGAGTAAGATAAAAATTTAACATATTAAGATTAGATATAACCTTAATATTTATAGCAAAATAGTATAGAATTTCGGTGTGGTCAAAAAATAGTTGTTCACACATGGTCTTCGAGATCAGTCGTTCTGATGGCAGGCTAAAAACCCGTGTTTTAGCCACATTCTGCACTCCAATTACTGCACTTTGAGAATGTTTGAGCTTAAATGATAGTGATTTGCACTTATTGTGTGTTCTATGCTTTGTAGGAGATGATTCCGAGTTAAAAAGATAAATTGGAGCTAAATAAAATAATCTGGAGCTTTGAAGTCTAAGTAAAAGCCAAGGAATTAAACTGGGATCGCGTCCGGGGCTCGTGGACCACCGTTGCATATGAAAGTTGGAAGAAAGCGCAAGGGTTATGACATTTGTACTAATGCTTCGCACCATGCGTAGCACTGTGCGACGCATCAATGCAAATGTGCATCAAATTCAATAATTATGTAATAAAAAGAATCTCATCTCAAATTCAAATAATTATTATCATTATATTTTCTAAATTGGACCGCGTTTTCAAAAATATTATGCTATACTTGCAAACATAAACTAATTGCACTCAATTAAGATAATAATCATAGAAAAATATTTTCTTAATTGTTTGAACACATTATATTTAAATGTTGCAGAAATAATTTTTAATGTATTTCTTTACGTAAATTTCTTTACTCAATTAAGATATTAATCATAGTCATTTATTTATTTGCGTCAATTTTTTTTATTTTTTCGTTTTAAGATGCAAATTTTTTTAATTTTTATTAGTAAAATTACCTATAGTAGAAATTTATTTTATATTTTTAATTTTTTTCATAAATAAGACTTCAATTTTGTGATATTATTTAAAATTCTTGTTATTAAAATATTTTTTACTGATTATTTAATTTTTTTTCTTACCTTATAACTAATTTGTATACTCTATGTAATTAAGATCTTATTTTGATGCTTGAATTTATTTAAATTCAGTGAATCTTTAAATATCTTAAATAAATTGTAGTTTTATTTTATATTTTAACTTACTCTAAAGTATAAATAATAATAGGTTATCTCAATTTACGTCTTTTCTATTAATTTTTTTTCTATTATAGATTTTAATTAATTTTTTACCTCCATATTTCTAGCTAATATAGAATAAAATCTATGAGTGGATCAATATATAAATATAGATATAGATACACATTGCACACCTCCTTTTTACTACCCCGGAAGGGTATAAGGGAGTTTTTCCAATTTAAGTAACAATCAAAACGAGATTATCTTATTTAAAATTTAGAGTTGCCACTTGGGATAGTTTATGGTGTCCCAAGTCACCGGTTTAAATCCCAAATCAAGGAAAAATTGACTCTGGTTTACAGTCCGCGAACACAGAAATCTGGGTAAGGAATTCTGTTAACCCGAGAGAAGGTGTTAGGCATTTTTAGGTTCCGTGGTTTTAGCACGGTCGCTCAACTATTATTATTGGCCTATTTATCTGATTTTAAAATATTGTTTGAAACCTACGTGCATTTTATTCCTTTTAACCGCCTTTAATAATCCAATTGTTATACAACTAATTATTTGGTTACACATCGCAATCATGTCACGGGAACCGTACCCACTATCCACAATGTGTTTGTTTTATTAAACTTAAATTGTGGCTGAGTCACATAAATGTACCCCCGAATTTTAATAGTTAAGAGTCACAACCACGTCACAGGAACCATACCCGTAGCTATGACAATTATTTAATTAACAGTTTGATGGTCGAGTCACGCCAGCGTGCACTCTAATTTTGGAGTTACGTACCATGACTATACCACGAGAACCGTACCCATGGCCATGATAACTTATTAGTAGCGTCTAAAACAAACTAAGAATATTCCACAATTGCCTTTTTTAGTATTTAACCCCTACGAACCAATCAAGTAACAAGATTCCCACTTATGCCTTATTTCAATTCATCAACTGGTGTCTAAATCCGCACTAAAGCTCTTTAATACATGGCTTTCAAGTTCAGTAAAATAACATGAACTTAATATGTAAATTGAAATTAAAACATGAAGGCTAACCCCAACTTAAGAAGAGCTAAACATTATACAATGTATTTATAAAGTAACCTAACAGTCTTTAACTAATTTAAGTCTTCAGTGAGTATTTGAACATCCCAAAAACCAACGTCTACTTAAGACAATCATGTATTAGGATTTCAGTCCCGTATTTTAATGGCTCTTCTGTTAACTCAATTCATTTCAAACAATATTAGGCAAAAATAGAAAAAATAAGGATGAACATGTTAAGCAAATCCTTTCTCTAATACAAAATCAGCAAGTACAGGGTCGTGGATCCAAAATTCGAACATTAAACGACCATAGTCGAACAGGAATCGCGAACCGAATAGGAAAAACTCGAACGACAACCTCACAAACTTCCCGGGAAGCTTCAAACCTCTTTTGTTTCCGTCATTTCTTTCCCTTTTTTCTGTTTCAAATCTGTGTTTGCGCCTCTCGTTGTTGCTGTTGGTTTTCCGACGACTTGGCGCGGTAAGAGGGTTTAGCGATAGCTGCCTCTTCTGGTTAAGGGGATTCTGAGGGTGGTTGGGTGGTTTCACGGTGGATGTGGTCTGTCGGAGGTGATGGTGGCCGGCGATTTTCAGAGGAGACGGTGCAAGGGAGATGAGGTGCAGCAGGTCCAGCCGCCGCTGAAGAGATGGAGAGAGTCTCTTCTGTGTGTGTGTGTGTGTCGTTTTTAGGTGTGAAGAAGAAGAGGACTGCAGATTTGTGTAGAGGTTCAGGCTGTCCGGCGAGTGATCGTTTGCGGCAGGTGAGGGAGATCAGTGAGGTTGTCTCCAGGGGAGGGAACGACGGATTTTTGTGTCTGTGATGGGTGTGAAGGGTTTGTCTAAGTTAGGAAGGTCAGGTTTTATGGTGTATTTTAGGTGTTGAAGAAGTGCGAGTGTAAGGGATTTGGGCTTGGCCCAATTTGGGAAATTGGGTTGGGTCCATTTTTATTAGGTTTTAGTTTTGGGCTAAGAAGACTAAATAGCATAAAATATAAAAATCACTCTTAATTAAAATAAACTACAAAAATAAAACTAAATACTAAAAGCAAAATTATTTTTGCATTTTCAAATGTTATATTAAAGTAAAAAGTAGAAAAATAAGCTAAAGCCATGGTAAAATTAAAATATTATAAATATAAATATACTAATTGACCTTAGACTAAAGATGAAAAATAAATATTTTGTAATTTTTATTTTTGTGATAAATAAATTAAAAGAGATATTAGGCCTAAGAAAAGTATTTAAACGCTAATAAGTATGAAATTTCGGGGAGGGTCAAAATTAGTTGTCTACAGCTGCCCCGCTTTGACTGAAAACACGAAGTGTTTTCAAACAAAGAACGATTAGGCAAGTTTTTTGACCCGACCCTTATTTAGAGATACCAAAACTAAAAGAAGGGAGAATGTGACCGATCCCTAGTATCTGAGTTGCCTACATATACTTGGCTATAAAGGAATCAGGCCACGTGTAGTTCAAAAGCGAGAAGAATGACGGGGGAGGATACCGAGGTGGAGTGTCGAGTGAAGTACCGTCGAGGTTCCGGTCCGCGGTTCCTGCCTTTACATCAAAGATAAAAGGAAAAATTGCAGCAAGATAAAGAAAAATACAAGATCCTATCTACTTCTTGTCTTGAATCTTCTTTGGATTTCTACTTGATCCTTCAACACGAAACTGAAATTTCACCCTATTCTTCAGGTGGGCATCCTGCTGACTTGAATTTGAAGAAAACTGGAAGTTGACTTTATTCTTCAGGCGGGCACCCTGCTTCCTGTACTTGAAATAAACTTCAACTTGGAGTAGACTTGAGCTCGCAAACCTTGTCCTTCAGGCGACTCGTGCTACTCCTGATTTGACTTAAAGACTGGAGGTTGGCCCTATTCGTCAGGCGAGTTCCTGCTGCTTCTGACTTAAACTTGAAACTGAAACTTGACCCTGTTCTTCAGGTGGGATTCTCCTGATGCTTCTCTAACTTGAATCTTGAAAAAACCGAATGCTGACCTCGTTCTTCAGGCGGGCTCCTGATGCCTCTCTGACTTGAACTTGTAATCTGAAATTTGACCTTGTTCTTTAGGCGGGATTCTCTTGATGCCTCTCTAACTTGAAATTGAAGTTGACCATATTCTTCAGGAAGGATTCTTCTGATGCCTCCTTGACTTGAAATTGTAAACTGAAAGCTAACCCTGTTCTTCAAGAGGGGTTCTCCTGATTCCTCTTAGACTTGAACTTGAGAGTTGACCCTATTCTTCTGGCGGGATTCTCCTGATGCCTCCCTGACTTGAAATTGTAAACTGAAAGTTGACCCTGTTCTTCAAGCGGGGTTCTCTTGATGTCTCTCTGACTTGAACTTGAAAGTTGACCTTGTTATTCAAGTGGGCTCTCCTGAAGCTTCTTGAACTAGGAAATTGAAAGTTGACCTTGTTCTTTAGGCAGTCTCCTGATGCTTCTCTAACTTGAAATTGTAAACTGAAAGTTGACCCTGTTCTTCAGGCGGGATTCTTCTGATGCCTCTTGAACTTGAAATTGAAACTGAACACTTACCCTATTTTTCAGGCGGGCTCGTGATGCCTTTTGAACTTGAAAATGTAAACTGAAAGTTGACCATGTTCTCCTGGTGGGTGCCTGCAATCACAACAACAGACAAAACAAAGAAAATTTTATGCCCCAGTTTGTACCAGGAACATTTGTGAGTGTTAGTTGAATCCCATTTTTCAGGTGGGTCCTGAAAACTTAAATCAAATCTCATTATCCAGGAGGGTCCTGAGAATTTAAAACCTAAATCCCATTATCCAGGGAGGTCCTGATAATTTTAAAACTAAATCCCATTTTCCAGAAGAGTCCTGAAAACTTAAATCAAATCTCATTATCCAGGAGGGTCCTGAGAATTTAAAACCTAAATCCCATTATCCAGGAGGGTCCTGATAATTTTAAAACTAAATCCCATTTTCCAGGAGGGTCCTGAAAACTGAAGATGAACTTACCTGAGCCCCGCTCTCTTTCTGGAAGATCTCTGCTGAAAGAAGAAAATTCCTTACCCCTGAACCAATGTTTCCTTATGGAGGAACCCTGCAGATCGAACAAATTTTCCTGCCACTGTCTCAAACAAAGGAAATCTTGTTAGTTTGAAAACTTGGTGGTTAGCTCGTGGCATTGTTGTTGAATTTGTCCTCTTCTGTCACTATCATGCTTCATTCTGATTAAACTAAAAAATGAGCTCACTAACTAAAAACTGACCCTATTCTCCAAGTGGGACCCCTGAACCAATAAAAACTAGAGATTAAAACTTACGGAAACTAACAATTGACCCTATTCTCCTGTCGGGATCCCTGAACTTAAGAAAATTAAATACTAACAACTAGAGGAAACTAAAACTGACCCTATTATCCAGGCGGGACCCTTGAACTCAAGAAAAACTAGACTAACAACTTAAGGAAAATTAAAAGCTGACCCTATTTTCCAGGCAGAACCCCTAAACTCAAGAAAACTAAAGACTAACAACTGGAGGAAACTAAAACTGACCCTATTCTTCAGGCGAGACTCATGAACTCAAGAAAAACTAGAGATTAAAACTTAAGGAAACTAACAATTGACCCTATTCTCCAGGCGGGACCCCCTGAACTTAAAAAAACTAAAGACTAACAACTGGAGGAAACTAAAACTGACCCTATTTTCCAGGCGGGACTCCTGAACTTAAGGAAAACTAAAAATTCTACCCAACTAGTACGATGTCTAGAAGGTATGGTTCTTCTGAACTAGAGAAAATTTTTGAGAGGTGATGATCTTCTCAACTAGTGGATGCCTAGGAGGTAAAAACAACATTCTCAAACAACTTTTGTGCTGACAAAATTGGGCATGACACCTGAAAGATTCAAGCTTCCAAGATTTGATTTGGACACAGTCTTCATCCCTGTTTCAAACAAAGAAAACTTGTGAGTTTAAAATGTGATGGTTGGTTTGTGGCCTTGACCTTCAGGGCCATTGCTCCTTCACTTGCCATGATAGCTTTTAGTTCCACTTGGAAGATCTTGCTTGTTATTGGTTAACCACTTTCTCTGTCAACCCTTATCAATGAAAACACCACTGATCCGTTCAAGCCTAATACCTTATACCTCATGTATTGCTTCTGAATTGACATTTACCGAACCTTTGCATTTCACATGAATCCCAAAGCACGTCAACGGTTATCAAATCAGTGCGCATATTGTTCTTTCCTGACTTGTGTCGCTTTGATGTGCTAGCCAAATTCCGTTCTGTGCAATTGGAAAGCTGGTAGCAAATTTTGAAGTCATTTCTCACTTGTTCTGACAAAACTGACTCAAAAAAAAAGAAAGAGGACTTGAACGAAACAAGAGGAAAAGAATAAAGGACAATGGAAAGACATGACATCTAACAAGAAAACTACAAAGTAGAAACCTATAAGATGTGGATACCAACTCTAATGACCATGACATGAATTTTGGATTAATGGCCTAATCTGTCAAGAAAGTCTAATGTTCAACTCTTGTTACATCTCTAAGTCGTGAAACTGGGCTTCGATGCTCTGATTATCCTATCTGATTCACGATCTTTATTCGACTTGTAGTGCCCAAAGGGTTTTCACCATCAAGCCTCTCTTATTTTGCTCTTTCTCTCAACTCACCGTCGCCTTATGGTGCCCGTGAGGGTTTTCACCAATAAGACTCTCTCATTTTGTTCTCTTCTTCTTATTTCCTATGATTCTGCAAATGGAAAGGCATTAACCATGGTAAAATTATCATATGTTCCTGGCATGTCTAACTTGGCACTCTCAAAAGATTATTGGGAGGTCTTTTTTGGACTGTAATGTGGCTTTTGGACAGGGTTTGAAAGAAAGGATATCATAAAGGCTCAAAATAACTATGACGACATGGTTAATTTATTTACAACTTTTGGAATCCATTCTAAAAATTTGCGCCAATATCTAAAACAAGAGATTTTTTAGATGGAATTTCTAAGAGAAACTGCCCCATTCTTACTTCGTGGGATTATGAAATATTTTATTTGGTGCGACCGAACCATAAGGCTGCCTACGTATCTTGTGGTGACAAGAATCAGGTCGAACGTAGTTCAAACGACTACTCTTGTTACTGCTATTTTTCATTTTTTTTTTTCTTTTTTTTCTTTCTTTTTCTCTTTTTTTTTCTTTTTTTTTCTTCTTCTTTTTTTTTTTGCAATTTTCTTTTGGAGTGAAGTTTCTAAAACAAACCTTATGGGGCATATTTTTTTTTTTTAAAACTCTGACTCGATTCCAAAAGAGGGGAGGTCAAGAAAATTAGTATAGGCTCAAAAAGGGGTACCAAATGGTATAAAGTGTTTGGGTAGCTAAAAGAGGGCCTCCCAATCCCTGAAAACGTCAAGTACAACACTTGCAACCCGAGGATGAAAAAGGAATATCATGCATATTATTTCTTTTGCAACTTTGGCATTGATATCACTCATATGCCTTTCACTTTTCTTTAGTGCCTTGTCAAGTACAAAACCCTCGTTGTGTGATCTCATCTTCACAATGGATGTGCTCCGTCAATTTGGAGCAAACTCTCTTGGCTTTATCTTATAACTTGAGATACGCTTGAATTCAAAGTTGCTTGCTTCAGTCTGGGACGCACTCTCTTGTAACAATTTCTTATCGTCCTCTTAACTCCCCAAACTATCTGCCCCAGTTTCTCACAATTCGGGCTTTTAAATGATCTCAAAATGTCCAAATTTTTACTTATTTCCCTCAAATACAAAACTTGTTTTGTTGCTTCATGATTAGACTAACTTTTAAGACCAGGCCGAGAATTATGCGTGCATGTCATATCACTAAAGTCAGCATGAAAAGACTTGTAAAAAGAAAAAGAGAACTAAACAAAATGGACAAGAAATGACAGAAAACAGGAGATTATATTAAACTGATAGTGAAAAGTGTGAACAACAAAACAAGCAAGAAAACTTGGGTTACAACCTTGGAACAAACCTAGATTATAATGACTAAACGAACTAGGCAAAATAAAAGGATAGAAGGGTTTGACTCACAAGACAATATCCAGATTAAAACCCTGAAATAACACGGACAACAGAAATGACAACAAAATAAACCACCAAAACTCCCCCGGCTAGCCAAGAAAGGAGCGTCTTTTCAATCACCAAGCCCGACATCTTAGCCACTGATTTCCACATCAATATCACCAGAACCTTCACAAGTCTCCATCACATTGACCTCAGCAGATTCCTTTTGGTTCCTCTTTGCCAACTCATTCTTAAGACCAACTTCTGGATTCGAGACTGATAGCACTGGAAATTTCGTGGCAAGTGGCCCTCCAAGGGATTCAGAAGAGTTCTCGTGTTCCTCAACACAAATCATTCCCACCATATGAGTCTCATTATGAACAGGCGATGGAATTTGGCTACTATCCATTGCATCTGGATTTTGCACGATAATATCGCCTGCATCAATAAGCTTTTGGACAGCTCTTTTCAGATGCCAACACTTTTCTAGATTGTGCCCCGGGGCATTAGAGCAATATGTGCACCTTTGATAAAAATCGAACTTCTTTGGCAGGGGATTCAGCATTTTTATCTGCATCGGCTTCAACATATCCAGTTGCATCAACCTTTGGAACAAACTAGCGTATGATTCTCCAATGGGAGTGAAAGAATTTTCTCTTTGCTGCTGCCTTTTCAGTTTGTACTTCGACCTCGGTTTGAAGCTCTAGCGGGCGGGTGGTTGACATGATTGAGGAGGCAGGTAAGACATTTGTGGAGGTGGTGCAGGCCATTGCAGGTCCTGTGGGTGTGGAGCATATGGCGGTGCATTATGGATAGAGTGGTGGGAAGGTGAGGTACGACTTTGGGGATTTTGTGGGGAGAAGTAACATTGGGGAGGATTATCTAGAGTACGTGGATATACATGGGGTCAGTATTGAGGCTGAAAGCGTTGAGCACGAATGCCCACTGGATCCTATCTTTGGCGGGGCTCAACAACATCTTTTCTATTTCTCTTTCTTCCCTCCAAATTTAATAAGATGTTCTGGATGTCTTCTGTAGTATCCTTTAATGCAGAATAGCTCATGATTTTGCCTGACTTGATTCCTTCTTCTACCATCTCCCCCATTTTTACCACATCATTGAAAGTTTTACATCAAATGACTGAAGTGGGTGGGTTCCTGAGCTTGTAGGAAAATTTTTACCATATCATCTTCATCAACCGGAGGACTGACTCAGGCAGCTTGTTCCCTCCATCTGAGCCCATATTCCCTAAAGCTCTCACTGGGCTTATTTTCCATCTTAGAAAGGGTGGAGCGGTCTAGGATAATGTATACATTGTACTGAAAGTGTCGAACAAAATCTTGAGCCATGTCGTCCCATGCATACCACTTACTGACATCTTGATGCCTATGCCATTCTAAGGTTGTCCCGCTCAAGCTCTCACTGAAATACGCCATCAGCAACTCATCCTTTCCGCCAAAATTTCTCATTTCACTGCAATAACCCTCAGATGGGCTACTGGATTTCCATGCCCGTTATACAAGTTAAAATTTGGCATTTTAAACCCCGCAGGCAGTTGAACATCAGAGAACATACACGAGTCATTGTAAGACACGTTAATCTGATTTCCCTTCCCTTGCATGTTCTTTAAGGCTTGCTCTATACCTTTCAGCTTTCTGGACATCTCATCTCGCTCTTCATTCCTAATAAACTTTTCAATCTCAACATGAGGCTCATTCTGGGAAGTATGATTATATGAGTCTGGGACCTGGTGAGCCGGCTCTGGGGGATAGTGTTGGGCATCAAGAGGGTTGAACTGGTAGTCATTGTTCGGCCTGAAGAGAGGTTGTTGAGAAGTTGTGATCGTGGAGGTAGTGGATATGGCAGGAGGGTTATTTTTGGGAAAAGTAGTTGGAGGACGAACTTTGGAGCTACTAGGGAGGTTGGGAAAGCTGGGATAAGCGGGGAAATCTGGAGAATATGGTGGATGATCTGACACTATGTATGGATCTTGGGTAGGGGTAGCATCTAGGAAGCTAGGCGGTGGCGGGGGTGGTGCCTTCCCAACCATCCAAGCCTGATACATCTCCACCATGTGTTGTCTTAACATCCTTAACCCTTTAACCAACCCAGTGTCCCGTTCAACCAATTGCTTTCGAGTACCAGTATCAACCAACTCAGCTCTGTTGTCGTCTGCCATTTCCTTTCGACTTTATGTTGTAGGAAAGAGTTACTAGTTTAACAACCACAAACCAACCACCCTTCTGAAATTATGAAGGTAACAAAGAGGAATAAAATGAAGTCATTACGTTAGCGTTATGGCATTTATCAGATAAAAACATCACGTTGTGTGCAATGCACATAGCAACAATTAACGGTTCTAGAATGACTTCAAGAGTCACAAGGTCATTTCACATCATCCCAATTTTGTTCATTTCAATCTTCTCTTCCTTTTTTACTAGCACTCCTTGGCTTGCTCATTTTCCTTACTCTCTTTCTTTTACTTATCACTAGTTTCTTTCTTCTCACCCCTCACGTCCCACAAATTCATTCTTGTTTTTCTTTTCTTTTTTTTCAATTTTTTTTTTCAATTTTTTAAGAAAATGATTTTATCGAACCCTATGTAGGTTGCCTACGTATCATGTTCCACATGAATCAGACAAAGCCTAGTTCTGGAGAAGTGATGGATACAATAAACTAAAAAAAGAATCTTTTTGGATTTTTTCATTTATAATTTTTTTTGGCTTTTCAAATACAAGACAGGAAGTACTATAACAAAAGACTCGACAATCTTAACTAGACTGACAGACTCGATACTACTATACATGACTAAAAATTAAAAGACAATATAAAATAGACTCAAAAATAAAAAAAATTCTTCAAGCAGCTCGTGTATGCAACGGTCCTGACTGGAATGGTCCTGGGTTATCCGTCATTCTCTGATAAGTAAATCCACATATGTATGAGAAAAATAAGACCAAATAGAGTTAGTGACTCGAGACGCAATGCGACGCCACAACACCTCCTATTGGACACATGCAAGACATGATTGAGCTATTTTTGCAAAATGACCTACGTGGCCAAGGGTGGCTATTGGTGCAAACTTAACAAAGGTTACCTCAAAAGCATGAAAATACCTCACTAAGACTTATATGACTTCAAACTCCCAAAAATCATTGCCCTAGAAATTACTATGCAAAAGTGACCCATTTTATAAAAATGGCCGATGTGGCCAAACATGGCTAGAGATGCAAATTCAACAAGGATGAGCCTTAAAGTAATATGACACCTAGTTGTGAACTCAATATTCTAAGAACATGGGTCACTGAGCCACTTTTGCGAAAATGACCCCATTTTGCAAGAATGACCGATGTGGTCAAAAGTGGCTGGACATGCAAATTTAATAGGAATGGACCTTAGAATTGAGATGACACATTGTTGTGAATTTAGATCTCTAAGACGTGAAATAACAAACTACTTTGAGAAAATAACCCTATTTTGCAAAAACAACATATGTGGCCAAATATGCAAGATTTGGCTACGACACCGCGAAGCCAAGAACCTAAGACTCACTAAGAATATCAGACCCTATGTGGGTTGCCTACGTATCACGCCCCGAAAGACGAGAATCAGGTTTGCGTAGTTCGGGACGATTGGATACGAGAGAGAATTAAAAAAACATTAATTTGGTAAAAATATATTTTTTGTCTCTTTTTTTTTTTGAAAAATGATGAAGACATGTAAAATATTTTCGGATTTTCTTTTTCTCTTTTTTTTTTGAAAAATGACAGGAAAGTGAAAAATAATTTTTCATTTTTTCATATTTTTTTTTCATTTTTATTTTTTCATCTTTTTTGTCTTTTCCTTGAAATAAAATAAATAAATAAAATTGCGAAAGAAAAATATAATCGGGACCACTTGCTTCATTTTCATACTTAATCCTCTTTTATTTCTCATTTACTCTCAACCATTATTGGTCCGCCAAATGACTTCTTTTACCCTTGAAGAATGCAACATGTAGCACATTAAATGCATCAAGATGGTCCTATATTTTTAGGTACGCCTGTCCTAGACGGAACCAACCCCTGTGTCGAGTCCCTTAAGTCAAATGCACATGATGCAAACAAGCGTTCCTACTAGGGATCCGACATGAGGCTGAGTTATTCTAGGTTTAAAACCTGGGTGTATTGTTCTAGACCTGGCTTACCCGAGCGGACAGCTCGAGCCGGGGGGTGGGGGCAGCGTACCGGGAATACAAAAGCTTCACCGGCTTTGCAACTTGTCAGAACCTCGTTCTAAATTTTGGATATGACTCTAACAGAAAAGAAGTCACATGAGGTGCACACTTCCCAAATAATTTAGAAGACTCAGAGAGAAGAAGGTTTCGTAACAATTTATATAAAGCTCACACAATATCAAAGCGGTAAAAAAAACTGCATTTAGCACATTAGGCTCAAACACGTAAGAAATCAGATAATAAATAAAAGCCAACTATAACAATTATTTTAAACTCGAATTCTTGAACCCTGAACCAGAGATTCTGGGTTCGGTCCCCAGCAGAGTCGCCAGAGCTGTCACACCTCCTTTTTACTACCACGAAAGGGTATAAGGGAATTTTTTCAATTTAAGTAACAATCGAAACATGATTATCTTATTTAAAATTCAGAGTCGCCACTTGGGATAGTTTATGGTGTCCCAAGTCACCAGTTTAAATCCCGAATCGAGAAAAAATTTACTTTACAGTCCGCGAACACAAAAATCTGGGTAAGAAATTCTGTTAACCCGAGAGAAGGTGTTAGGCATTTCTGGGTTCCGTGATTTTAGCACGGTCGCTCAACTATTATTATTGGCCTATTTATCTGATTTTAAAATATTATTTAAAACCTACGTGCATTTTATTCCTTTTAACCGCCTTTAATAATCCAATTGTTATACAACTAATTATTTGGTTACACATTGCGAATCATGTCACGGGAATCGTACCCACGATCCACAACGTGTTTATTTTATTAAACTTAAATTGTGGCCGAGTCACATAAATGTACCCTCGAATTTTACTAGTTAAGAGTCACAACCACGTCACGGGAACCGTACCCGTAGCTATGACAATTATTTAATTAACAGTTTGATGGTCGGGTCACGCCAGCGTGCACTCTAATTTTGGAGTTACGTACCATGACTATGCCACGATAACCGTAACCATGGCCACGATAACTTATTAATCGCATCTAAAACAAACTAAGAATATTCCACAATTGCCTTTTCTTAGTATCTAACCCCTACGAACCAATCAAGTAACAAGATGCCCATTTATGCCGTATTTCAATTCATGAACTAGTGTGTAAATCCGCACTAAAGCTCTTTAATACATGGCCTTCAAGTTCAGTAAAATAACATGAACTTAATATGTAAAATGGAATTAAAACATGAAGGCTAACCCCAACTTAAGAAGAGCTAAACATTATACAATGTATTTATAAAGTAATCTAACAATCTTTAACTAATTTAAGTCTTCAGTCAGTATTGAACACCCCAAAAACCAACGTCTACTTAAGACAGTCATGTATTAGGATTTCAGTCCCGTATTTTAATGGCTCTTCTGTTAACTCAATTCATTTCAAACAAGATTAGGCAAAAATAGGAAAAATAAGGATGAACCTGTTAAGCAAATCCTTTCTCTAATACAAAAACCAGCAAGTACAAGGCCTTGGCTCCAAAATTCGAACAATAAACGACCATAGTGAACAGGAATCGCGAACCGGACAGGAAAAACTCGAACAACAACCTCACAAACTGCCCTGGAAGCTTCGAACCTCTTTTTTTCCCGTCATTTCTTTCCCTTTTTTCTGTTTTAGATCTATGTTTTTGCCTCTCGTTGTTGCTGCTGGTTTTACGACGACTTGGCGTGGCAAGAGGATCTGGCGACGGCTGCCTCTACTGGTGAAAGGGATTCTGAGAGTGGTTGGGTGGTTGCACGGTGGCTGTGGTCTGTGGGAGGTGATGGTGGCCGGCGATTTTGAGAGGAGACGATGCAAGGGAGATGAGGTGCAGCAGGTCCGACCGCCGAACGAGTCTCTTCTGTGTGTGTGTGTGTCGTTTTAAGGTGTGAAGAAGAAGAGGGCTGCGGATTTGTGTAGAGGTTCAAGCTGTCCGGCGAGTGATGGCTGTCCGCTGGCGGCAGGTGAGGAAGATCAGTGAGGTTGTCTCCAGGGAGGGAGCGACGGATTTTTGTGTCTGTGATGGATGTGAAGGGTCTGTCTTAGTTAGGAAGGTCAGGTTTTAGGGTGTATTTTAGGTGTTGAAGAAGTGAGAGTGTTAGGGATTTGGGCTTGGCCCAATTTGGGAAATTGGGTTGGGTCCGTTTTTATTGGGTTTAGTTTTGGGCTAAGAAGACTAAATAGCATAAAATATAAAAATCACTCTTAATTAAAATAAACTACTAAAATAAAACTAAATATTAAAAGCGAAATTATTTTTGTATTTCCAAATGTTATATTAAAGTAAAAAGTAGAAAAATAAGCTAAAGCCATGATAAAATTAAAATACTATAAATATAAATATACTAATTGACCTTAGACTATATATATATATTTGTGATAAAATAAAGTAAAAGAGATATTAAGTCTAAACAAAGTATTTAAACGCTAATAAGTATGAAATTTCGGGGAGGGTCAAAATTAATTGTCTACACATATATGCATATAATTATAGATATATAGATTAGATTTGTCTAATATCTATTTAAATTATGTATAAGATTCATTAAACTAATTCCATTAATTATATTTCTATTTATAATATCTAATTATTATTAATGTTGTCGTGAAATTAGTGACTTCATTTTAATGTCATGTACAAATACAAAAAGTAATGGAGTAGTACAATAATTGTCTATTTCAACTAGTAGTATAATTTCTCAACTTATAAATATAATCTGTTTCTCCACTGGTTCTCAGATCACCCACAAATTTTCTTCTCCCAATAAAAATGGCGTCAAGTCTCTTCTCCAATCTGAAATACTCCGACGGATTATCAATCGTAGGAATCTCAATCTGCACAGCCGTAATCTGCGAAGCAATCTCATGGGTTCTCATCTACCGCACCACTTCCTACAACTCCCTCAAATCCAACATCGACAAAGCTTCCAAAAAGCTCGAAACCATGAAAACCCTCGAATCCAAAAAGTCCAACAAATCCAAGAAAATCGACAGATTCGAAACTTCACTTAAAGATTCAAGCCGGGATCTTTTCCTTTTTAAATTCAAATCTGGGTTCGTTGTTGCCATTGTGCTTTTTATGGTTTTTGCGTTTCTTAACAGTCTGTTCGAGGGTAAAGTTGTTGCGAAATTGCCGTTTGTCCCCTTCAGAATTATTCAGAAGATGAGTCACAGAGGGTTGCCAGGGAATGATATGACGGATTGTTCGATGGCGTTTCTATACTTGCTTTGTTCCATGAGTATTAGGACTAATCTTCAGAAATTCTTGGGATTCTCGCCGCCACGTGGAGCTGCTGGTGCTGGCCTCTTCCCCTTGCCTGATCCAAAAACCAATTAATCCATGGATCTTTCTACTTTGGTTGGGTACTTTTTTAATTTTTTTATACTTTCTTCAGTTATAAGATTAGCTCTTGATTGTGTTTTTCAATTTGAAGTTATAATAATTAATTCGAGTTCAGAATGATTCATCGACTATTGAATTTCTGTGTGAACTATAAAGAGATCGGATGATTTATCTACTTTGAATGTTGAATTTTGTGGTCTTAATTATGCCATGTGGAATGTTGGAGTTAAAGAATTACTAAAAAAAAAAGGAAAGTAAGACACAATGGCAATTTGAAGAGGTTGGCAGCCATGGCAATTCCCCAGACCATTGCTGGGGAGTAAACAAATCCTGCTCGACTTCGTATGCTTCTCTTCTCAAGCCTAATCAAGCTTCAGTCTCTCGGGCATCATTGAAGCTTAAGACTGTGACTTATGTGCATATATTCAACTGATCTTGATGCATATATTTAAGAGACAAAACTACAATATTCTTAATTTTTCTTATGATAGACCTGATATGATGGATCTTAGGAAAGCTTTTCCGCAGCAGTTTCTTGTTAAGGGTGAATGCAATCTTGGGTTAATTGATTCACATCATGTTTTGATGTGATTCTCATTAGCAGAAGACTTCATGTATTCTAGAACTGTGGTGTCGTCCATCACTGTGAAGGAGAAAGGTTTGGATAAACTTTATCAATTCAGGACTCAATTCAAGATTCTGCGTTGGACACCATAGTTTAAGGTTGAAGTTAACTCGAATCCACACCGGTTAATAGAAGAACTATTAATAAATGAACCCTATGAAATATAAAAGATCATTCATAAATAGCATAGTCCAAGCTAAGTCTGAGCTTCATGTTGCTCTTTCCAAGTGACATGTCAAGTCCAAAGCATCCCAATTGGAAGATTAGGATGACAGTTTGTCCTTCCGTCTCTAAAAGCCAGAAGTTCAATCAAATCACACATTAATGCCGGAGCTAGGAGATGGAGGTATGGCAACCTTGAAGCGAAATTCCTGTTACACCCCTCTTTTACGAGAAACTTTTTACACACTCAACCTTTCAAAAGTGTGTCTAAGATATACCACTTTTGTGCTTGACCGAGTTTTCAGATACCATGAAAGTCACGCCCTAGTAGGGCCGTGATACATGTCATTGACCTTAAAAGGAAAAAAAATATTAGAAACTAAACTTAAAACCCATCTTCTTCATCTTTCCATTTTCTATCTTGAGCACCATTGTTGCTACCACCATGGTTGTTTGTGAGAAAGCTTCCAACAACACCAAAATTCAACCACACTATCTAAACAACTAACTAAAAATAATCTAGCCACAAATTGAGTTCAATAACCCAACAATCAACAAGACCTAATTGAGTTTTCAAGCTTTTCTCGATACCCCAACAATGGTGGATTCTAGATTTTTTCACCAAACCTTCAATACTACTGTTAAAGCTTTTAAATCTATCACAAATAAATAGTTTTCACAATATTTGGACAATAAACCAACAAAATCCGCTCAATTATAGATTTAAAATTGATATGTTCTTTCAAAAATTCTATTTGGAGAAGCAAAAGAGGGGGAGGGTGGTGAGGAAGAAGACCAGGGGGAGGGGGAGGGGAGACAAAAAATGGGATTTTTTACGGGCTTCACGCGCATTTTTTGTGTGTAAACACGCAAGTGCTATCTGGTCAAAAGTAGTGTGTCTTAGACACACTTTTAAAAGGTTGAGTGTGTAAAAGATTTCCCGTGAAAGAGAGGTGTGTAACAGGGATTTTGCTTCGCTGCAAAGTTGATGGGTAAACTATGTATTTTTCCCAAGGAATAAGTTGAATGGAAAGAGGAAATTGGAATAGAATTAATTTTATCTAATTCTAATGCTGGTGTGGTAGAGGTTAATGTTTCTGTTGGTGATGTTCAATCTTTGTCAGCTGCACACAACACATTGACGGAGTTGGTGCTTCTTGGTTCAATCTGATCCAAAGGGATCAGATAATATTCCAAACATGAAGGGGTGGGATGGTGCCCCAGCTTTGTATCCGATGAATAGAGGCTGTCGCTATTGAAGTTGGGTTGGTTTTGTTTTTTCCATCTTACGACCTATTTCAGATTGAAGATATTGAGACTTTAGCCACTAACAATTGATGTTTTAATTCTCTTAGCTCTAGTCCTAAATCAGGAATGCGTGATAAACTCCCTCCATGACAAAATCTAAGTGCACCAAGCTTAAGTTACTAATTCAACTTTTAACTTATAACAGTAGTAAAAGAAGAAAATATTAAATATAATAGGCAAAAATGATATGAAAAGTTATGTCAAAACTTATATGGCTCAAAAACGGTGAGATACAAAATAAATTAGGGAAAGAGGAGAGGAGAAAGCCCTGATGTATCTGTTGCTACGACTTTGGAATCGAATAACTACCAGTCTACCAGATAAGATGAGAGACTAACAAAAACAAAATAATTGGAACAGTTCACTTTGAGTACAAGAAAGTCTGCGTCTTTGAGCAAATAATGCTAGTAGACCAGCTAGGTCGTGAATGCAGTAGTAACTGGCTTAAGTTTATGCATTTATCATACTGAAATATTACAAGTTTCAATTAAATGAGTTCTCAAAATAAGGTATATATATGTCCAAATACATTTCTGTCTTCGACATCGTAAGCGGCAAAATTTTCTTATTGCTCAAATACAACGATTGGATGACTCAAAATATGAAACATCCTACTCAAGAAGAAAAAATAACTTCTTACCATACGATAGTTATTGCCTTGAGAGACAACTGGTAAAGAGGAGCGAACCAATTTCCCAGAATTAGTGAGTGCAAAATACATTCCTATCATCAACATTACAGCTACAAAAATTGTAAACATCAACCTCTGTACAAAAGCAGTAAGTTCAATGTGCAAGGTACAATTCAGAAAGCCCCTCACGACGGATTTATCTACAGTAGTATAAGGGGGAAAATAGAATAGACAGAGAACGCCCCCTCCTAATCTGCAACAATCCCACTAAACTATCATACAAGCACACAACTCACTCTTGCTTCTATTACAAACTTCCCTTACTGAAGTCCTCTAGACTGCACAAGACTATCCCAAACCTCAAAACCATCAATTCTCTGGCTTTCTGATCTGGTTGATTCAGAAAGATCAGAATCAACTCCCTGAGACTTCTTCAGTTTTGCCACGAGAACCCACATATTTGCCAGTTCATTTTCAAGATAGGCTTCTCTTTGTTTGGATTCTTCAACCTTACTCTGTAATTCAGCCTCTTTCTGATCCCTTTCCGCAAGAGCAGCTTCATATGAATGCTCCCTTTCACGGCTCATAGCCAGTTCTCTTTTCATATCTGCAGTCAACACACTTGGCTCATTTCGTCTCGGATGAGCATCTCTTCTTCCATTTCGCGTGGCAACACTTGGTTTACGCTGGGTAGGGGAACTCTTCTGGGCGGCTAGCTCAGCCGCTAATTTCTCATTATGATTCATGAGCTTTGCAACTTCTTCAGAAAGTGCCTTTAATTCAACTGCTGCTGCAGATGCTAGCCCTTTGGCATATGTACTCTCTTCAGCCAATTTGTGGTTCCGGAGTTCCAGTTGCTCCTTTGCTTCAACCAGTTCCACTACTCTCTGCTGGAGTTCTTCAATCTCTCTTGCCTAACGGAAGCAAAAACAGCAATTCAGTTGAAACATTGTAGTGGATGACAGCCGATTCGTAACATAAAAATGTTAACTCCAACTTAATATTATGGAGCACTTGTTGGTACTTGAGTATTTTGAACATTTTGTGTGTGATATAAACATGTCTCATAAACATAAATCTGTATTCGTCTCCAAGTGCCATAATATGACAATGCCCCATCAGTGAAGTCCTTCCAGTTATAACATATAGTAACCAGAGAAACAATAATATGGTATAGATTATCTCATACACCAAATTATGCATCTAGTGGATGACTTCCAATTTGGGTAAATTTTATGCACGAGTACTGAGGTGTTCTTTTGTAAGTGAATCAGAATCTTTTCTCAAACCGTTTTTTGGTAATTATCTCTTTATTTATTAATAAGAGTAGACAAGGTGGGTTGCTCTGATGGTAAGCACCCTCCACTTCGAACCAAGAGGTTGTGAGTTCGAGTCACCCCAAGAGCAAGGTGGGGAGTTCTTGGAGGGAAGGATGCCGAGGGTCTATTGGAAACAGCCTCTCTACCCTAGGGTAGGGGTAAGGTCTGTGTACACACTACCCTCCCCAGACCCCACTTGTGGGATTATACTGGGTTGTTGCTGTTGTTATTAATAAGAGTGGTAAGTATCTCTCTTCACACTATATTGAGTAAGATTGGTGTTTAATTATTGCCATAACCCAATTTAAAAGTGAACATGTGAAGTCCCTCCCTCCCACACACGAAAACATTGAGAAAACACTTGCAACGAAGACTCTTTCTGTTCCTACGTTCTCATTGAAAGTAGCGAAGTGGATGAGAAAACAACTAAGTGTCGCATGAAATCACGACAATGGAGAAGCTCACCTCTACACCAAGTTACAGACTTGGAGATTTCAAAAGCAAAGCTTCCTAAAGTTGTGAAGCAAAGCTTCATACGTGTATGAAGAGATCTAAGCTGTTTCAGATCATGTCACTCTTTTTGGGGGCTAAAACTCATCGGAAGAGTAGGTCATTGAAAGAAAACCTTTCCTGAAGACAACTCGAGGGATCTAAGTCGGATCCTAATACAATCAATCCTTCCAGAAAATCTGTACTTCGGATCTTTCCTGAAAGTGGAATCTTCTAAATTATCCAGATAATATCTACACTTCTAATCTTGTCTGAAAAATCAATGTTCTAAACCAAAGAGTTGAGTACTTGTTCAGAACATTGAAAAGAACACCTCTACCTACACAGTAATGAAGCTCCATCTAATGTAGAGAATGCCATAACATAATCATCAGTTAGAGCAGCCAGTTCACTTACTATTAAATATGAAAAACTTTTTAAATATGAATAAATTGAAGCAATAAGCCATTCCGGAGGGTATATACTTGTGATGGAAGGCCGGAAGCTGGGTAGGCAGCTCCTTTCACTCAGATAAAAAAAGGCTCAGCCTCACAAATTAGGTATTGCAAAGGAGAAAAAGATAACAAGCCAGAAATTACATACATGTATACTTCCTTAAATTTAAACAACAGTAATATGATTGTCAGGGTGCATACTTAATAGTAGGTGGCAGACCGCAAATAAGAGAGCCTAAAGAAATTTGCAGAACGTTATGTGGAGAAACACTTTGCAAATCAAAAAAGAGAACGAAATGTAAACTGTTGAGAGAATACAACCTTAACCTTGGGGCTTATTTTATCCCTCTAGTAAGACTCTTTCTGTTTCATTTTACTAATTTAGTGTATCATTTTCTTTCGTCTGTTGCAACAAATATATACACCCAAGGTATAAGAGTAGAGTGGCCAACAAGATAGTAGGTGATATGCAAGAGTTTCTATTCGACAGAGAAAAATAGATAGGAACCTGGGCCTGTAAGAGTAATGCTTCTTTTGCATCCTTTAAGGCAGTACTCTCCTTTTCAGCTCTTAGCTCCACAAGTAAACTTTTTGTCTCAGATAGGCGTTGTGAATGGACTACTGATGGACTGCGATTTCTCTGATCTATCGCATCAGAAAGCTGTTGCTTTAAGGACACAATTGTTTCTTGTAGATTCTGGCATTCATGGGTCTGACAAAATAGAAAACTCATTGGAACAGAGTTTCCTTGGAGCAATCAAAATTCAATGAGGAAACAGCTGAAAGAGGCAGTTTACCTTTTGAGTTAGCTGGTCCTGAATTATTCGATTATCGGCAGCTTTAACCTGGCAATAGCAATATAAGTTTGCTACAATTGAAAGGATAAGCATAAACTTGAACTCAAAGGAGAAATGGAAGAAACAATATTCTTAATGAAGACATGCAAGTCATACTACCTCGAGGTCAAAAGACTTCTCATTCAACTGTTCCAAGAGCTCCGCAACAGACTGCAGAGTGCAGACAAGAAAAACAGCTTAAAAGGTAGAAATATATTTGACATATCTGTTGCCATTCAAAGTAGAAGCAAGATGTTGTTTTTTTGTTTGAAATGGTAATATTTTTTTGATGTAGAAGAAGCCAGACTTACAACCGTTTCTTCCTGGTTCTCCATCTTTTCACGAGGGCTAAGAATGAACTCCGCAATTTGCTTCTCCAATGAAGCTATTTGTTCATTCTTCATTCTTACTTCATCCTTCAATGTCATAATCTCCATCTTAGCCAATCGAAGAGCCAAATGTCAGAAAATATATACAGTTGCACTGTTGCAGTAAGAAAAATAAGATGCATAACATATTGTTTCATGACTTATACTTGCACTTGTTCTTTCTTTGGACTTTGTGTAGCTTCCTCTGACAACCGTTTTAAAGCACTTGTATGCAGTGCCACTTCACCGGACAAAATCTTTTGCTGCTCTCTTAGGAGGTCAATTTGATCAATTGTCTTCATGCTAGTCTATTACACAAGAAGTAAAACTATGAGTTACCAGACCATGAAAAAGCATTGTACACATGAAATTATCTATGAATGCTTAAGCACAAAGCAGCAAGTGATTACAACAACAACAACCAAAAACCCAGTGGAACCCCACTTGTGGGGTCTGGGGAGAACAGTGTGTACGCAGACCTTACCTCTACCTTGAAGAGGTAGAGAGGCTATTTCCAATAAAACCCCGGCTCAACATAGTCGCAGCAACAAAGCAAAGGAAATAAAGTAATGAAAAAGACATACATGGAAAAAGCAGTAACAACAAGATAGTAACAAAAGCGAAGCAGAAGCACAAAAGCTGCAAGTGATTCTCTCTTTTACAAGCAAAAGGTACCCAAGAACTCGGGGAAGTAGGGAGATTCATAACTGAACTTCCATATGGGTAGTTTTCTAGTCTTTCTTTCATGAAGAGAAACTTCGGATCCAATCACTAGTTTCGCCATCTGGAACTTCACACCAGAAGCTTCACGCAACCTAGAAGTGGAAGAATCTTTCAACAGCTTCTTTTATTGATCACCATTATATTTAACCCAACTCTGCTTAATCCTATATCTTGGTTGGCTACATGACATACAATAGATATAATAATGTTTACTTCTTTACTGAACTTTGAAAAAATGTAACTTCCATACCACAGGAGTCTCCTGATCCAAAAGGTTATCCTCTGAAACTTCTTTATCCAATCTGACATCAGATAAACGCTCTGCCGAAGGTGTGCTTTCTGTGGGTGTAGAGTGTGAGTTTCTCGATTCCATATGATGATTTTCAGCTTGAGGAGTGGATGGTGTACTAGTTGACTTGAGTCCACTGGATCTATCGCTAGTGCTCGCCAAGGTACCTGACCCACTGTCTCGTCTCTGAGAATGAGAGAAGAATTTGAAGCAGCATAAGTAATAGATAGCATAAAACACTAGAAATTGTTGCAATATAGACTGCACTGAAGAATGCAATCAAGTTAGGTCGTAGAATTAAACCAACCATACGATTGTTGATCAACCCAAACTTTTCAAAATGTTCTTTATAATTGGAATCAAACTAGCTTCCCTTTTCCCTACGTAGAGAGCAATACTGGGTTTTTTATCCACCTTTGAAAAGAGTAGTTAAGCAAGAACAGAAAAATTATATGTTCTTTCAACTAAAACCTCTGAAATCCTTCCATCCACTGTCCCAAATGCATTACATTACAACTTTTTAAGTAAAAGTCAGAACAATTATAGCAAAAATAAAGAAGAAAAAGAGTATACTAGGAACAAAATAAGCTGTCCCTCAGTTGATTCCATAAAATGAAAATTTTCCTTAGTCAATAAACGACATGGTCTATTCCATATTACTTTCTAGTGTTTACTGCAGCCAACTTCCCTGAGTACACAATGGGATTTTGAATAACCATGAGATAAGAAACACTTAAAGAAGTTTTTGACATGTCATAGAGTGGAAAAATCTATGTCATATGTAGTCAATAAAAGGGTTTTGGATCCCCATTTTTAATATGCTTGTTACTTTGGTATTTAAAAACAGTTCCATGTCCATGCACCAACATAATTGCAAAATCATGAAACAGAAATGTTAAATGTGAAGTAGTTGTAGCAACAATAGAGTAGATTACAAATACCCGTGGCTTAAACCAGTTAAGCAATCCATTTTTCCTAGTCTTCTTTTCCTCCTTGAATGTATCATCAGAAGTGTCTGCGTTGCCATCAACCGAAACATACAAATCGACGTTTTCATCTTCCAAGATGAGATCTCGTCTTCGATGCGGAAGATATGCAAGCTATACATTCAAAAAAGGAGAGGAAAAAGGACAGTTGGACCTTGTAAAAACAGTACAAAAGTCTGTAAAGACAGGTTCATCCCTTTAATTAAGTGCTTAGACCATATTACCTAATGATTCAAACTAAATACACATACTGCAAAGGCAACTATCAATTGAAAGGAATAATTACGAGTAACAGCACCTCTTCTTCCCCAAAGGAATGTCTTCTTCTAGGACCAGTCCGATGAGGAAATCTTGAGGACTGTGAAGTTTTGGTGGATACTAGAATTAGTTTTGTTAGACGCTGTATTCTACCAAGCAAAGCTGCTTTAGCGTCCTCTTCTTGTTCCAACCTCGACTGTAGTCTGACTTGACCATCTTCTAGCTTTACAAAGTATGTCAAAGTAGATGGACTTTAGTTAGATAATATCATTAGAAATAGGCACAAATCATTGTACACTCCGAGCAAATGTCATAAAGTAAGGCTCACAAAAACTTCCAATTTACTGTAACCAAACACTGTTGTTAGTGATAATACTGAAGAAACAACGCAACACAATTGCAGTGATTACTCGGTGAGAGCCAGATGCACCAGATGCCTGAGATGGCCATCAATTACTTCAAGAACCAGCCAGATAACAGGATGCTAAACCTTGTATTCTTTACAATATGAGGCTTCAATCAAAGAAAAATCTCACATAAAATCTACTAAAAAAACCTACGGGGCAGGAACAGACATGAAAAACAACAAATATGCGCAGAAGATTTAAATCTAGTGATTATTCGGTGAGAGCCAGATGCCTGAGACAGCAAGCTGCTAATATTCTTCACGTGTGAAGGCTTCAATTAGATCACATTAATAATCCGAGGATTATTGAATAGTCCTAAGAGGGATTCAGAACGTAGCACTCACTGATCAGCAATAAAACAATGCAAGCCAGTTAAGGAAAACCAGAAAGGTACAGACTGAAAATATCAAAATAAACAACAAATCTATGCCTCAATCCCAAACATGTTAGGGTCTCTAAACTCTATATAATATAATTAACATAAATTGGCCGAGTAAAGAGAAAGATGAAAAATTCTGAAAAAGCTACCACCATGCCTGTAGGAATACGTTAACTAAATGTGTTTGACCTATTCATTTTTCTTTTTTTTCTTTCTTTAATAAGGAGGTTTAACCTATTCATTCACTTTGGTTTCATAGAAAAAGGCCCCCTTCCCATCCCACCCCATTCTTGTCACACTTCCTCCACGGCCCTTCTGCAAGAAAGCAGGCTTCATGTGCAAATTGATCCCGAGGAAATGGCTTCAACTCAGTCTCACTGAAAACTAGCTGTAATTTTTGGTAAAGTTGAATGAAACAGAAGTATGTACTTTTCCAGTCAATATTGCAGATTGATGAAAGGAAAAAAAAATTAGAGGACAGAGGAGAAAGCTCTTCTTTCAAGGTTACCTTTTGTTTCAGGAGCACAAGATCTTCTCCACTATCTTTCATTTGTGGAACTGTAACGATGCCTTTCTTCAGTTGTTCTAACTCTTCTTTCAGACGACGAATTTCATTTTGATATTTCTTGATAAGTGATTTCTCATCAATTATCTGCAAATTAACAGTTCCCATTTCAAGCTTTACTGACAAAAAAACTCAAAGGAGACATGTATCTGCACTCATCTGACCTTGTTTTGTGCTGCTTGAATCTCAATGTGTTTAGCACGGTGAGCAAACTTCAATGTGTTATGTGTCTCTTCAGAATTGCTTGACGAAGGAGTCACAGTGCAGATTAACTATTAGAGACAAAGGAAAAACAGATTGGTAAGGTATTCTCATTAATTCAATATCTGTTTAATAAGGATCATTTGTATGATAGTCACGGTTCATTAGAAGCCATTATGTTTAACAACATCAATACATAAGAAATGAAGAACCTACAGATACACGTCCTTGACCACTTAATGAGGATTGAAGAAGCCTGGTCAATTTTGAATCTCTATATGGTATATGAGTAGCTCTCCCATCAGTTAACTTAGAAATAACCTGCAAGGAGAACAAGTCAACATTACCCCCAAAACAAATGAAAACCAAAGATGGGAACCTTTTCCCCTTTCTTGCTTCCTTTTGTTCTTTTAATCACAAGCCTCATTATTTCGAGTTCTTTAGTGAAGAAATTAAACCTTTTATGTAGCCTTAGAGTCCACTAGTGACAACAAAGTATCATACAATGCTCCTTCTAAACCACTTGCCCAAAGTCATCATCTACCAATATGCACTACGTACCTCTTTTAGCTTGACCTTGTTCATCAAGTACATAAAGTTATACAGCTATACTTTTGTTCTTCAAAAATAAATCATCAAAAAGTCTCTCGATTCTAAAAATCTTCAGTCTTTTATGAAGATTACAATGTCAAGTCAATCTACTTGATGATAGATCATAAAATGCTCTAGTGCTTTCTGTACATAAGTTTCTTTAACAAGTAAGTCAATTTATTACTGAAATGTCAAAAAGGAGATACTAGTTAAGCAAAACTATTACACCGATGATACAGTGGAGATGTTTGGTTCCTTACAGTTCCAAGAGTCAGTAGACTTTTGTTGATGTAAGATCCCTCCTTTCTGCGCACACCAGTGGTTTCAGCCTTTGAGCTCTCAGAACCTGCCAAATCAATAAGATGCTGCAAGCATTTTTTTTTTTAGCAAGAAACAGAAAAGTGGGAAATGGAGAGTGTGAGAAGCACGGGAGAAAATAATATATATTATTCACTTGTTAATACAATGATACAATGAGCCCTATATAAAGATAATACATGTCCTACTCCTAATACATATAGGATTAATGTTATTTACTACTATTTAACTATTAACTATTAACTAACACTTCCCCTCAAACTGGTGCATATAAATCAAATGTACCGAGCTTGTTACATATATAACTAACACGAGGACCAGTGAGGGACTTGGTGAAAATATCAGCAAGCTGATCATTCGACTTCACAAATTTTGTAGCAATATCTCCTGAGAGTATCTTTTCTCTAACAAAGTGACAGTCAATCTCAATGTGTTTAGTTCTCTCATGGAACACTGGATTTGACGCAATATGAAGAGCAGCTTGATTATCACACAAGTCCCATCTGACTAATCTCACCAAATTTCAACTCCTTGAGCAACTGTTTGATCCAAATTAGCTCACATGTCGCCATAGTCATTGCTCGATATTCTGCTTCTGCACTAGATCGAGCAACCACATTATGTTTCTTGCTCTTCCAAGACACCAAATTTCCTCCTACTAAGACACAATATCCAGACGTAGAACGTCTATCAAAAGGTGATCCTGCCCAATCAGCATCTGAGTATCCAACAATCTGCTCATGGACTCGATCCTCAAACAATAAGCCTTTGTCTGGAGCTGATTTTATATACCGAAGAATGCAGACAACTGCATCCCAATGACTATCATAGGGAGAATCCATAAACTGACTCATAACACTCCCAGGAAAGGAAATGCCAGGTCTAGTCACTGTGAGGTAATTTAATTTACCAACTAACCGCCTATATCTTGCAGGATCGCTAAGAGGCTCTCCCTGTCCTGGCAGAAGTTTAGAATTCGGATCCATCGGAGTGTCAACAGGTCTACAACCTGTCATTCCTGTCTCCTCAAGGATATCTAAGGCATACTTCCGTTGTGAGATCAAAATACCTGAACTAGACTGAGCGACCTCAATACCCAGAAAATACTTTAATTTGCCCATATCCTTAGTCTGAAAGTGCTGAAAGAGATGTTGCTTCTACTTACTAATATCATCCTGATCATTGCCGGTAATAACAATATCGTCAACATAAACGACCAGATAAATACAAAGATTTGAAGCAGAATGTCGATAAAATACAGAGTGATCAGCTTCACTACGAATCGTGCCAAACTCCTGAATAACTCTGCTGAACTTACCAAACCAGGCTCGAGGAGACTGCTTTAGACCATAAAGGGACCGGCGCAACCGACATACAAGGCCATTAGACTCCCCCTGAGCAACGAAACCAGGTGGTTGATCCATATAAACCTCATCCTCAAGATCACCGTGAAGAAAAGCATTCTTAATGTCCAACTGATAGAGAGGCCAATGGCGAACAGCACCAGATAAATACAAAGATTTGAAGCAAAATGTCGATAAAATACAGAGTGATCAGCTTCACTACGAATCGTGCCAAACTCCTGAATAACTCTGCTGAACTTACCAAACCAGGCTCGAGGAGACTGCTTTAGACCATAAAGGGACCGGCGCAACCGACATACAAGGCCATTAGACTCCCCCTGAGCAACGAAACCAGGTGGTTGATCCATATAAACCTCATCCTCAAGATCACCGTGAAGAAAAGCATTCTTAATGTCCAACTGATAGAGAGGCCAATGGCGAACAGCACCAGATAAATACAAAGATTTGAAGCAAAATGTCGATAAAATACAGAGTGATCAGCTTCATTACGAATCATGCCAAACTCCTGAATAACTGTGCTGAACTTACCAAACCAGGCTCGAGGAGACTGCTTTAGACCATAAAGGGACCGGCGCAACCGACATACAAGGCCATTAGACTCCCCCTGAGCAACGAAACCAGGTGGTTGCTCCATATAAACCTCATCCTCAAGATCACCGTGAAGAAAAGCATTCTTAATGTCCAACTGATAGAGAGGCCAATGGCGAACAGCAGCCATGGATAGAAAAAGGCGGACTGATGCTATTTTAGCCACGGGAGAGAAAGTATCACTGTAATCGAGTCCAAATATCTGAGTATACCCTTTGGCAACAAGACGAGCCTTAAGTCGATCAACCTGGCCATCTGGACCAACTTTGACTGCATACACCCAACGACAACCAACAATCGACTTACCCGCAGGAAGAGGAACAAGCTCCCAAGTACCACTCATATGTAAAGCAGACATCTCGTCAATCATAGCCTGTCGCCATCCGGGATGAGATGGTGCTTCACGTGTAGACTTAGGGATGGAAACAGAGGACAAAGATGACACAAATGCACAATGAGATGATGACAGACGATGGTAACTTAAACCGATATAATGAGGATT
Organism: Nicotiana paniculata; assembly: GCA_005239505.1. Lineage (NCBI taxonomy): Eukaryota > Viridiplantae > Streptophyta > Magnoliopsida > Solanales > Solanaceae > Nicotiana > Nicotiana paniculata. The sequence continues at coordinate 62,599 of MDKI01144534.1, read as the reverse complement.
AGGATTAAGTGTGGACCGTATACCTTTTCGTAGCGCAATCGGTTGATCAAGAGGAGACAAGTCCGCAGTATTAGCAGGGTCAGGTGCAGGACGTGAATCAGTTGGGCCTGATGCTGGATGCGAAAGACGATGATAAGTCAGGAGTGGTGGAGCTGTAGAAGGTTGAACTGGACTAGGTGGTGGCACTGAAGTTATAGTTGGTGGAACTGGACTAGGTGGTGGAGCTATGGAGGAAGATGAATGGGAGATAGTGACTAAATCTCCAACGGAAGGAACTGGTAGCACCTCAGAAATATCTAAGTGATTTATTGGACCCGTGAAGTATGATTGGGTTTCAAAGAAGGTAACATCAGCGGACATAAGAAATCGCTGAAGGTCAGGAGAGTAACATCAATATCCCTTTTGCGTTCTCGAGTAACCCAGAAATATGCACTTAAGAGCACGACGAGCTAACTTATCTTTTCCTGGAGTAAGTTCATGAACAAAACACGTACTCCCAAAGACACGGGTGGAAGAGAACAAAGGTAAGTGGGGAAACAAGACAGAGAATTGAACTTGATTCTAGATAGCTGAAGATGGCATACGATTAATAAGATAACAAGATGTAAGAACTGCATCCCCCCAAAAACGCAGCGGAACATGAGATTGTATGAGTAGGGTACGAGCAGTTTCAATAAGATGTCTATTCTTTCTTTCAGCTACCCCATTTTGTTGGGATGTGTACGGACAAGATGTTTGATGAATAATCCCATGAGAGTTCATAAACTGTTGAAATGGGGAAGACAAATACTCTAGGGCATTATCACTACGAAATGTGCGGATAGAAACCCCAAATTGATTTTGAATTTTAGCGTGGAAGGTTTGGAAAATAGAGAACAGCTCAGATCGATTTTTCATCAAAAATATCCAAGTGCACCTGGAATAATCATCAATGAAACTGACAAAGTTGCGGAATCTCAAGGTAGAACTGACCCGACTAGGACCCCAAACATCTTAATGGACTAAAGAAAAAGGTGACTCTGCTCGATTATCAAGACGCCGCGGGAAATGGGAGCGGATATGCTTACCGAGCTGACATGACTCGCACTCTAGAGTGGACAAGTGAGATAAGCCAGGTACCATTTTCTGAAGTTTTGACAAACTGGGATGTCCCAACCGTTTATGTAATAAATCTGGTGAATCAGTAACAGGACAAGTTATTGAAGGAAGACAAGATGCGAGACCATGAGATTTTTCAAGAATAAGGTAATAAAGTCCATCTGATTCACGTCCAGTACCAATAATCCGCCCTGTACTGCGTTCCTGTATAAAAACAAGGTTATCAAGAAATAAAACAGCAAACTTAAGTGATTTGGCTAAGCGACTAACGGCTATAAGATTAAAAGGACTACCATGAACATAAAGAACTGAGTCTAAAGGTAAGGAAGTGGACTTGCTTGACCTATTGCAGTTGCCATGGCTTGAGACCCATTGGCCATTGTGACTGTTGGAAGAGATTGAGAATATGAAATACTAGTGAAAAGAGATTTGTTACCAGAAATATGATCAGATGCACCTGAATCAATGACCCAAGACTCGGAAGTTGAAGATTGGGAGACACAAGTCATGCTACTATCTGTTGGAACAACGGAGGCTAATCCTGAAGATGTCTGTTTTCGTGCTTTGTATTGAAGGAACTCAATATAATCCGGTAAAGAGACCATCAAAGTATTCATAGTATTAGATCCCATGTTGCTACAATCAATTGCTCAAATTCTTGAGTTAAGTTGTATAGTGAATGAAAACTGAAGATAAATCTGGGAAAACACTGTTTACAGTAGAGGGATAACACTGTTCACGCCGGAAAGCATTGTAGCTCGCCGGAAAATTTCAAAGTCGTCGGAATCTGTCGGAAATAGTACCAATGGACTCGGATTTGATGTGCGAGTAGGCTGTCCTCAAGAAGCTTGGCCAAAAAATGGACGGAGAAGCTCGCACGCGCCGGCGCGTGGGCTCACGCGCTCGCCGGAAAAATGTCTGTTGTGGCGCGTGAAGGGTTTTCCGACGGAGATTTTTTCTAGGGTTGGTCGCCGGAGGCCGATCTACTTAGTGATGGTGTTGGTTTTTTTTGCACAACACTGATAAAAAGTAGTTTTTTTACTGCGGCAGACCTGTGTTTGCCGGAAAAAGACTTCCGGTTGATTGATTTCTCTTCCCGGAGTCGCTGGAATTGATGCACAGCGATAAATCTCACACGATAGCTCTGATACCATGTGAGAAACACGGGAGAAAATAATATATATTATTCACTTGTTAATACAATGATACAATGAGTCCTAATATATAGATAATACATGTCTTACTCCTAATACATATAGGATTAATGTTATTTACTACTATTTAACTATTAACTAACAGAGAGTTAGCAGTTTTCAATCAAAACGAAGTTACGAAGATAAACTCTTTTAGACAAATAACAGAACTTGACCCAATAATTAGTTATTAGAAAGAGAGAACTAGTTTAAGCCAGTGAGAAACACATGATTTGTCCAAAGTAATATGTTGAGATCTAACAAGTCTATAGCAGAGTATTTACCAGCTGTGACAAGGTAACTGCCCCTCCTTCACTATATTCACCACAGGGGCTACTTTCTATTGTCTGTCAAAAGAAAGTTAACTCAAATTACTATATGCACATTGTTTCAATAAACTCAGAATGCAAGAAAAATCAAATAGCATAACTAATGTAGGACTTATAGTTCACTGGTAAAAACATAGGGTACCATCGTAAATATTGTATGACTTCTGCTACTGAGTAGATTGAAGTTTGTGGAACCAACATGCCTATGCTCTGCAGGTAAAAAAACCCAATATTCAAAATACGTAAACATAATATATAACTGTAAACTTTAACGAAAGACATAAAAGAGAAATGAACCATTCCTAAAAAAATGAACGAACAAGAAGGATGAGAGCCCTTTATTGTTGCATTTATAGGTTGTGGGATAATATATTTTTTAAACATATTGTATATCAACTAGCCGTGGAAACAGCTTCTTGCAGAAATACAGGGTAAGACTGCATACGATAGACCCTTATGGTCCGGCCCTTCCCCGGACCCCGCGCATAGCGGGAGTTTAGTGCACCGGGCTGCCCTTTTCTACTGTATATCAACTAGGATCAGTAAATATAACTCGGAAGATTATATGCCTGTGATTATGTAATCTTGATGTAACTTCCTATTTTAGAATAGCATACACCAATCTAAACCTTCTATGGTATGCATTCCTGCAGATCTTTCTCTGTTCTCTAAAGGCTAACTTAGCTGAGGGCCTGATAGTCAAGGACCATACTGAATAATACCCAAATTAGAGGGACCAATTCAGTGAAAAATGCTCGCCAAAAGGAATACACGTGGAAACAGGAAAGCCATCGCTGAATTCAAATTTCACAACCTTAGGAAACATTACTAATACCCATATGCTCTCCTCTTGGCATGTAATATTTAGCAAATTTGAGTTTCTTATCTACTCTACCTTCACTAGGTAGGGGTAAGGTCTACATATACACTACGACCCCACTTGCAGGAATATACTGGGTCTGTTGTTATTGTTGTTGAGTTTCTTATCTAATAGTAAAAGTACTTCCCAATATTGTAAAAAAACTGGTTTAAAACAAATTACATGCAGAAAAAACTGGCGGTGATATGCGGACAGCTGTTGATCAACATTGTTAAAATGTATGTTTTTGCATGGAAACAAAAATAGACAAGGACTGAAACTTGAAAATGGAACATTTCCGTTTATATTTTCTGAAAGTTAGACCGTAACTAGAAAACCATTCGCCAAAAGGAATAAACGTGGAAACAGGAAAATTATCGCTGAATTCAAATATCACAACATTAGGAAACATTACTAATACCCATATGCTCTCCTCTTGGCATGTAATATTTAGCAAATTTGAGTTTCTTATCTACTCTACCTTCAGACAAGAGAGGGTTGCTCTAGTGGTGAGCACTCTCCGCTTCCAACCAAGAGGTTGTGAGTTCGAGTCACCCCAAGAGCAAGGTGGGAAGTTCTTGGAGGAAGAGATGTTGAGGGTCTATTGAAAACAACCTCTCTACCCTAGGGTAGGGGTAAGGTCTGCGTACACACTATCCTCCCCTGACCCCACTAATGGGATTATACTGGGTTGTTGTTGTATCTACTCTACCTTCACTAGGTAGGGGTAAGGTTTGCGTACACACTACCCTTCTCAGATCCCACTTGCGGGAATATACTTGGTCTGTTGTTATTGTTGTTGAGTATAGAATAGTAAAAGTACTTCCCAATAATGTAAAAAAACTGGTTTAAAACAAATTACATGCAGAAAAAAACTGGTGTGATATGCGGACAGCTGTTGATCAACATCGTTAAAATGTATGCTTTTGCATGGATACAAAAATAGACAAGGACTGAAACTTGAAAATGGGACATTTCCGCTTATATTTTCTCTTGTTAAAGAAAGTTAGACCGTAACTAGAAAACCATCAGCTTATACCTTCCCCTGCAGCAATAAGGGATAGAGCATGAGCAGGGGATAAAACGACTTCCTCCTTAATTCCTTCCACAAAGGTACCCTACAATAAATAAGGAGAACAACTAATAAGAACACTGTAAATTAAGAAATCAGAACACTGAAAGGCAACATTCAGTAGAAATTCAAAGCATTTAGCACCAAGTAAAAGATTTCAACACACTAAATAGCTTAGGATGGACGAAAATGCACATAAGTAATAACTTACAAACTAACAAGAACATCGCAAATAATAAGAAAGACCACTGCAGATTGAGAAAATAAGCATTTAATACTTTGTTTAAAGCATATAGAAGCTCAGTGAGAACAGTGTAAAGGACACTCTGCTTGCATGATCATGAGTGTTTAATACATAGATTAAACGCTTCTAAGCCCTTATTGCAGATTTAGTATCATCCTGGTCATCCCATCAGGAGGACGCTTGGTAGAATTTAATACATAGACAGAAGGCTGGAGAACCCATAAAAAATCATTCAGAGATTGACTCTGCAGGTGCTATAACCATGATAGTGCATATTGCGTGCACTAACCAAGTTATTGTGATATTAGGTTACAGTGACTGAAAAAGGTATAAGCAGCAAACAGAACCCTAGGTTGTGGTTCAAGATAGTACCATAGAAGTACTGCTTTTTGTAAAATGCCTGCAAGACCAAATTAATTTATATCCAATCCAAAGAAGATTCTTATGGAGCTGCAAACCACAGTAACACAGCCAGTCTATATATAGAAATCAGTTATAAGTACGATCAGCCTCAAAAATCTATTTTCTTAAAAGCATAATTAACGATACTCCTGACACAAAATTTTGATCTCAACAAACAACACTTAGATTTGCACAAGTCATCAAACGTTAAGAAAGAAGCTACCATTTTAGATGCCGAAACATTTTTTACTTCCAAACAGGAAGTATCTGTGCTGGTATGTATTTTTTTTATCAGATCCATGGTGGTGTATATATCTTGCAATAGATATTTATGTGAGCTTAGTGTGGTTTTGCTTACTACATTAAGGGTAAATTATTCTTCTTCTTCTTCTTTTTTTGGGATAAACATTAAGTGTAAATTTATGGGTAATTTTATTATGTGCCACTTGCCAGCAAAATAATGTAAGTCAAGCTTGGGTCACTTAAGATGTGGACTATGAAATTGTGAATCATGATAATATATCTGTTAAGTTCCCGAGTTCTCTCCAACATATCAGGTAAAAGCTCTCGCTAGCTGAGCCTTTTTTCTTTTTTGGGGATTGATAGGTTAAAAAGTCTCTTTTATGTTGATAAGAGTTGTTAGTCAAAAGAAGAATAAGAAGAATTAATAGCAAAGTGGCTCTCCCAAAACTTTGGTTCAATGGTCAAGGTTATCCAACACAAGATGTGTGGTAGTCCCGAATCACGAGTTCAAATCTCTTGGCAAACCTAGGAGAGATAGGTAAAGGGTCAGACCATTATACATCAAAATCCAAAGATGGAAATACTGAATTCCTCGAGTCTCAAAATTCTATCTGAAGTAGAAGCTAACTTTGTAAAGCTAATCATGTGGCCAAAGTAGCTATGCTTCACCTTGTAAACAGGAGTACTCGTATATATGAAGAAACCTTCTTCTTACATTCTAGAGGATTAGCTCCTACACTTTTGTCAAGGTCTGAACGGTTTCAGTTCTTTCTTAGCTTAGAGGGATTGAACCTGCTCATTTCTTATTTTTTCAAGAGCTAAGGCAGTCAAGTGCCCCCTCTTTGTTTCTTTTCATTATCTATAGAATTACCACTAGCTTTGTTTATTTAAAACAGGAGAAAAGGAAAAAAAACATATAAGTGAATTGCTAGCAGAGTTCAAAAGGTCTTTCAACTTTCTACTCAGTATTATTTCAAAAGTAGCCTGCTTTGCAAGTATTTCTTAATTTCCAAGTTATCTTAGTAACCAAGTGATTCATGCAACTGCTTAACCCCCAAGTTATCACATGCTCCATGGTCTATTATACTAGATGCTACTAACTAATGAGGCAATGGCTAGCCCCAAGCAACGGAGATACATTCAATAACCAGCATTTTCTTCCGGATAATATAGTTCAAGGCATTGTTATTGTTGAGCTAGAGGTCCCTTTAAGATTTGGTAAGCTTGGAGGTGAATCTAGTATTTGGAACAATATGCTGATAACGCCTTCAATGTAGCATTTCTAAGGAAGCAACTGGCCATGCAAATTATTATGATTGTCCACCATTGCAGGTTCACAACGTTTTACTTGTGTAGATATGTGTCCAATAGGCTGATCACAGAACTTTTTTATTTTTTATTTTAAGTGAAATGTCATTGATTGAACCAAGAAGGTGCCAAGAATAGACAGATCACTCTTAACTTAAAATGCACTTCCTCCCAGATGTAGAAGTGGCAGTTTCCTAATATTAAAAGGGCTACCTAGCAGAAAATCGAAAGCTGCTAATGGAAGTCATGAAAGAGCAAGGAAGCCATAAAGTTGATGGCTTAATGAGCATCATAAAGAAAAATAGGTGTTTATCAGCATTATAAGAGAACACGCATTAGAATCTTAATGGAAGGAAACCTGAGTGTCCTCTCGGATTCTTAAATTCTGTCCAGCTGGATTTAGTAAGTCATTAACAACCTGAATAGAGCAGACATTAAAGACAACAATCAACTAATAGAACTGGAAGCATCAACCCTTTAGTTTTCAAGTAACCACAATTAAATAGAAGAAATTAGTAGTCCGACTGATATAAAAAGTGGCATGCAATGGAGACTAATGAGAAAAAATAGCAATTGTATGTTTTTTTTTGGGGGTTTGTGGGGGGGGGGGGGTATGGGAAGTAGCTCAATGGCGCCCAAGGCGTCGCCTAGTGGTCAATGAATTGTGAGAACGATGACAATCGCGATAGAGGCAAAAAAACACTAGGTGATTTCTTCCATTTGCCTGAGCCTTGGTGTGATCCTCCAAAAATGCACAGGAGGATCCTACACGCACCGACCATATTTTGGAAGAGTCCGAGCAACATAGGGAAGAGTTACCCAACATTTGTGATGTCGGGTCAATCAAGGTGCACAATCTGCCCAGGACACCACCGTCATAAAAAAAGGAGAGGAAACAGTTCAATGAATCTTCAAGATTATGGCAAAGCCTTATGCTACATGAATTTTGCTTACACGTCAGATGATTGATAGCTTATCTCTCAAAAACAGAAAACTGAAACATGGGTCATAGTTTTATTGCTCATTCTACCCAGACGTTTTTAGACTTAGGAGAGAATTTTTTTCTAAAAGAAAATTGTTCAGAATTTCTTTATGAATGTAGTGGTATTACATAACAAGTAGTACATGTTACTCAATTTCTTTAATTAATTAACTAGATGTATTCTTTTTTTCACCAAGGTTACGTAGATGTATTCTTATAAACCATTCTCGAGTATCTATCGCTGTGTCAATTCATTTAATGGTGGCTATTTGTTGAAAAGATGTATCTCACTATACCAAAATGTATAATTATCTACAGTAGCAGAAGTCATGGAAATGGAAAAACGAAGCCGTTTAATTACAAGGGGTTAAGTAATTAGAATAAGTTGATAAACAAAAAAACGAAAGTAGGTCAAGTAAAATAACGGGATAAACAGTTATCAGTTACTACAGAATATATCAAGCATAATTACGGACTTGAAACAGAAAGAAAAAAAAACACAAAAACAGAATTACAGAAATAAAAAAATTACAAAAAACTGCCAATTTCTTCATGAATGGTTGGAAGCGCACCTCATTGTAGATCTCCAGGTATGAGAGACGAAGCAGAAATTCTCGGTTCGGAGTCTAAACCAGCAACAAACTCAGCAAAGTATTCATGTTAGAAGATAATCCATAATGAGTTTGTACTAACAAGAAGTACCTCTTGAATAATGCTGAAGGCATCCTTCACAGCCAATGGTATAATACCAGGAGATCTTTGATCACCCTATGATGAGACACAAGTTACATATAGTTATCAGATTCTGTCCCTTAAATGAACAGAAATTCAACTAGATAAGCCCCTATTTAGCATAAAGTACAGGAAACTGTAATAGCAAGCTCCAATCTTTAAGCAAATAAAGCACGTCAAAGGCAGTTTAAAGATTTCTGAACTCCTTGTAGTATGACACAACAACAACAACATACCTAGTATTATTCCACACTGTGGGTCTGGGAAGCGTAGTGTGTACGCAGACCTTACCCCTACCTTGTGAGGATAGAGAGATTGTTTCCAATAGACCCTCGGCTCAGGAAAGCATAAGCACCACATTAATGAAAATATAAACAAGAAGCCATATAAAAGCAGAATAAAAACAACAAGATAGTAAGGTGATCAACAATGAAGGAAAACAACAGTTAGTCATAAAAACCTACTACCAACAGAAAGCGAGACGGCGTGCCAATACTACTACTGAAGATGCGCTATGTCTTGCCTAATCACCTCTCCCCACCTCTTCTTTGGCCTACCTCTACCTCTTCGTAGGCCCTCCAATGTCAATCTCTCACACCTCCTCACAGGAGCGTCTGTGCTCTTCCTCCTCACATGACCAAACCACCTAAGTCGCGCTTCCCGCATCTTGTATTCAATAAGTGCCACACCCACCTTGTCGCAAATAACCTCATTTCTGATCCTATCTAACTGGTGTGCCCGCACGTCCATCTCAACATCCTCATCTCTGCTACCTTCATCTTCTGGACATGAGCGATCTTAACTGGCCAATACCCCGCCCCATACAACATTGTTGATCTAACAAAACAAACACTCTGTAAAACTTATCCTTAAGTTTCGGCGGCACCTTCTTGTCACACAAAACACCGGAAGCGAGTCTTCATTTCATCCATCCCGCCCCAATACGATGTGTGACATCTTCATCAATCTCCTCATCCCCCTGAATAATAGATTTCATCCATCTCGCCCCAATACGATGTGTGACATCTTCATCAATCTCCTCATCCCCCTGAATAATAGACCCAAGGTACTTAAAACTCTCTCTCCTAGGGATGACCTGCGAGTCCAGCCTCACCTCCCCTTCCACTCCTTGAGTCTCGCCACTGAACTTACACTCCAAGCATTCTGTCTTGGTACTTCTCAACTTGAAACCTTTAGATTCTAGGGTCTGCTCCATACCTCTAATTGCGCGTTCACACCGTTTCGCGTCTCGTCCAATCAATATAATATCACCTGCAAATAGCATGCACCACAGTACCTCTCCTTGGATGTGGCGCATCAATACGTCCATCACCTGAGCAAACAAAATAGGACTGAGTACCAACCCCTAATGCAACCCCATCATAACCGGAAAATGGTCTGAGTCCCCACTCACCGTCCTCACTCGGGTCTTTAATCAATTATACATATCCTTAATCAACCTAACGTAGGCAACAGGTACCCCTCTAGCCTCCAAGCATCTCCACAAAACCTCCCTCGAAACTTTATTGTACGTCTTTTCTAAGTCGATGAACACCATATGCAAGTCTCTCTCCCTATATTGTTCCATCAATCTCCTAACAAGGTGGATGGCTTCTGTAGCCGAACTCCACGGCATAAACCTAAACTGGTTCTCGGAAATAGACACACTCCTCCTCACCCTTAGCTCTATCACTATCTCCCAGACTTTCATAGTATGGCTAAGCAGCTTGATACCCGATGCAGTTTTGGATATCACCCTTATTCTTGTATACAGGAACCATCGTGCTCCACCTCCACTCTTCGGGCATCTTCTTTGTTCTAAAAATGATATTAAATAACCTAGTGAGTCACTCCAAGTCTGCCTTGCCCACACTCTTCCAAAACTCTACCGGGATTTCATCCAGCCCGGTCGCTTTGCCCCTGCTCATCTTGCGCATAGCCCCCTCAACTTCATTAACTCTAATCCGCCTACAATACCCAAAGTCACAACGACTCCCGAAGAGTTCCAAATCACCCAGTACATTGCTCTTGTCCCCTTCCTCGTTCAAGAGACAATGTAAGCAGGTCTGCCATCTCCGACGGATAAGGCCTTCATCCTACAAAACTCTACCTTCTTCGTCCTTGATGCACTTCACTTGATCCAAGTCACGCTCCTTCCTTTCTCGCGCCTTGGCTAACCTGAACAACCTCTTATCTCCACCTCGGCCCTCAAGTTCCTTATATAAACGACAAAAAGTTGCAGTCTTGGCCACCGTAACTGCTAGCTTTTCCTCTTTCTTAGCCAACTTATAATGCTCCATATTCGCCCTCTTCTCCTCCTCGTCTACACTTTCCACTAGCTTCAGATACACTGCTTTCTTGGGTTCCACTTCTCCTAGCACCTCTCGATTCCACCACCAGTCTCCTTTGTGACCACCAGAGTAACCCTTAACGACCCCTAATACCTCTCTCGCGACTTCCCTAATGCACTGCGCAGTCGTGGTCCACATAGCGCTTGCATCCCAACTACTCCTCCAAGCCCCCATAGTCACCAACTTGACCCCCAACTCCTGCGCTTTAGCTTCCGTCAAGGCTCCCCGCTTGATCCTATGTTGGTTATACATCGTTTTCTTCCTCCTCTTTCTCGTGATCTCAAGGTCCATGACCAGGAGCCTATGAAGGGTCGAGAGGTTCTAACTCGGGATGACAGCTATTGGGGCCTGGAAGAGTGGTGAGGATGCTAGCGTTATGTGGACGGCAACGGCGGAATGTATAAGGGGGGCGACAAGGGATGTTATGAATCAATGTTATTAAAAGCCATCATTTGTCTCTTAAAGCGATAGAAAGGGGTTATCACTTCATGGGTGACGCCATGCACTTTAGAGAAGTTTGCACTTCAAACAATGGTGTGCACAAAGTAATTGTTTTCTGTTAAAACATACTACCATAGGTAATTGTTGAGAGAAAAGACGAAGTTTCTGCATCTCCTACTATGGACCCTTAGGTCTCCAATAAATAAGTGCTTCCTTTTTTGGCTTGCAGAGAGGTGGCGATATATACAGAAGACAATTTGAGGAGGAGGAAGATCATATATGCAGCTAGCTAATGTTTCATGTGTACATGTTCACGTGAGGATGTAAACTATCTCCTATTGCATTGTCACATTGTTACCCATGTATTGTGAGTGCTAAGCTAGTTTGGAATGCAATGAACGATGCTAGGCAACGTTAAGGAAATGTCGTACAGTTGGTCTAACGTCATTTCATACAACTGGTCTCTCAAGAAGAGGGAGAAAACTCTCATTTAGCTCTCATGTGGGTCATAGGAATTAGGAGGGCATTTGAAGGGATAGAGTCTAGCTTTCTGATGCACCCATGAAGTTCCAGTTTCTCTAGAAGGTTGAGTGTCTTTGCTAGAGTGTAGGTTCCCTACTTTTTGAGTAGATTCTCTACTTTTTGGTATATTGGGAGTATACGGGATCTCCAATCCTACATCTTTTACATACTTAAGTGTCAACAAAAAAATTTACCTTATAAAAAAAAAGATCTTACCATGGTCTTGTTATCATAACACTTGAGTCTTACAAGAAATGTACATAATTTCAAGTTCCTTCACAATGATCAGTTTCATACAATCAGTTTTCGCTGAACAGTAAGCAATTTCAATATCTACTGCTGTTTCTCGTCCTTATTTTCGTGCTAGGATAGCTACTACATAAATATCATAAAGTTGAGATGATATCTCAAAAACCCTTTCAATGATATACAGTGTGTAGCTAAGCTGACACGTGGCTAAAGATATATCTCATTTTTATTTTTCCTTTAGCACGATTCTATTACCTATTCAAAAGAATAGGAAGAACGAGAGAAGTTTGCAATAGAGTTTTATTTATTAACAGATCTTTCATCTAATCCTGTTAGTTCACCAGTTTTTGAGTTCTTCAATCTGATATGTTACAACATGTTTCCTTTAGATATTTTTCTTTTGCTTTTGGGGATAAGTTTGCATGTTCCTTTGGCATCCACTCAATCCGATCTTCTATGAGTGGCATCCTGCAACGGGCTTACTATTTTAGTGAGCAAAAATAGCTAATTGTTTCATTTATACACGCGAAGAGGAAATCATCACAAATATATCCAATGAATAATTTCAAAGCAAGAAAAGCAAAGAGTCAATCTATTGGGTTCCCATGAACAGGAAATAATATAGTTGTGTAGCACTAATCCAGAGAACTCATTTAATGAGGTCATCCCGACAGCTTTACAATAAAAGCCTGTTTACGAAAGAGTAGAGGAATGATTCCTTGTCCAAAGTCTAAACCACATAGCAGTGCATATATAGTAGCATGTTTAACTAGAGATAACAATTACTGTCCAACTCTAGCATAAGTTTTTTCATATAGACACCAATGTAGCTTTCTCGAAGACAGAAACCATGCACAATCCCTTTCCTGAAGAAGGGACATCAGAAAACCTAATAATATAAAATGCCAAAGACCTATAAAATAAAGCTAATGAAGAAGTAAGTAATCAAATAGGCATGTCATTATTCCAAATGTAAGATCCTTATAGATAAATTCTCAATCCTAAATCATGTTCAACCTGTGCGCTCACACAAGGATAGGTCAGTTACAAAGATACATGCTGGAAAAGGGAAAAGAAATGCTTTGTGTAGATAAAATCAACAATGTAGAAACAATTCTCTTACATGCATGGTATGGGTTTTTCCACTGCTCGTAACCCCATACGCAAAGATCGTGCCTGCAATTGAAAGAAAACGATGATGAAGGAAACCCAGTCCAAAATTCAATGAAGAAAATATCAGCATCTCAAGTTTCCTCAAAGGATTTGAAGGAACCTCATTCCAAAAATCAATAAAGAAGGAGCAGTATACATGGTAACGGGTGAAGGGATACCATAACAAATGAATACAGCAGTTGGTCGCAGAAGAAAGACTAGGATGACATTACAACAATATTACCGGTCTATCAAATACGTGCTGTTTTCAGTTTAAAAGTACTCTGGTAGGTCATTTATATTTCCTTCGCTCAATACAATATATACTGGATTATCAATTACTATTGAAGCAGTAAGCTACAGATACGAGCACATATTTCTCCCAATTAGCAAATCAGAGAGCTGAACACAGTACTAGTTTATATGTCATTACTAGCAATAAATCACAATTCCCTCAGCTTGGTCAAGGTTATCAAATCCTGTAAAGTAGTATCTTAAATATAGAGATATCTAACGCCTACATTACATACTAGGGTTCTAGCATTTAAATCTTTAGGGTTGACACGATATGGCTCGAAAATCTCAATCTTCTCAAGTCACAGTTTCTGAAAGCTATCCTAGAACTGGATTTGACAAAGCCTTGTCTCAACTACGTGGATCATTTACAGGAACCTTACTGCACCCTTCAGCTCAAGCTATTCACTGTATATTACAGCACATGTAGGTTATCGCCATGGATGCTTATGATTAAGAAGTCAGCAAGATCACAGATAAGAAGATCTTTTGCAAGAAACTGAAATTACTTGTTTTTAGTAGGTAATAAAATTGAAACTACTCTCAGACAAGGAACTACAACCTACAAGGCATAAGTTACTACAGATAAAACTGTTACCTAACAGAGGCCAAATTGCAATTTATAGTTCAAATTCAATGGAAAAAGTTATCATTCTTCAACAAACTTTCCACTAGCTTGCTCGCTGAAAACCTCAAGACATGTCGTAGATGGCAAAGGTTTCATCCCGGCTACCACTTTTCTTTGCCACGGAGGTATTTGCATTAGGCTAGGCACTAATTGAAAGTCAAATGAGCATTCCACTACAACAATATTACTCCCTCCGTCCCAATTTATGTGGCGGTGTTTGACCCCGCATGGAGTTTAAGAAAGAAAGGAAGACTTTTGAAACTTGTGGCCTAAAACAAACCATAGATGTTTGTGTGACTGTAAATCATTTCACTAAAGGTAAAGCTGGAAGTTTAAAAGTTAAATTGTTTTTAAATAAAGCATGACATTCTTTTTTGGACAGACTAAAAAGGAAAGTACGACACGTAACTTGGGACAGAGGAAGTAGTTTTTTGTATACTTTTGCAATATAGATTTCAAGGAATATCTTTAGGAAAGTTCACGCATAAATGGTAGTATCTATAAGCAGCAAATGCACATACAAGGGGCTATATGAACTCCAATTACTTGTGTAATCATAACCTTTGATCATAAGACAAGAGCAACATACCGTTGATGCCTTCCATGGCACCACCAACAACATGCTGTGAAGCAATATCATAGACATGACGTGTTGTGGTGGTAGGACCAAAAACCTTATCTGTAAAGAGCAAACCGAATTTGGCAGTTAGTGCCTATGACAGTAGTTAGATGCAGAAGGACCAAGACATTATAAAGCACATGGAAAGCAAGTCATGCATTCAATTATTGAAACAGTTTACTGACACAATATAACAAAAGAATAGACTGAACAAAGATTATGCTTTTGCTGAAATAAGCCATCTGGTAGAGAATGGTTAGTTCTAACAGTCCAACTACCTGAAACAAACGAAAATAGCAATAAACAATCAAACACCTGACTCAAACAATCAAGTCTGCTATGGGGGATGCTGAAGCATCCTCATACTAAATTTTCCGTCACAGATAAAATGAAAGCCATTTCCTTGAGATGACCTCAATTGATGATTTGGATAAAGTTTCAACTTCTAGTTCCTTCTAGCTCAAGGAACTCATAGACCTTCGCGGCATGCAAGATGAAGCAACTTAAGATTTTTCCAGAATTCTTTGAAAATGTTATCACTGGATATACGATTGAGCTTTCATTCCTACCATTAAAAGTGAATTAGGATATCTACAATTTGTTGATCTTGCCGTGCTAATTTCACATTATGTATTTGACGAACATCACTATTGCACTTCATAATTTGTTTTCTTTCTTCTGATAAGTACTATTGCCCTTCATAACATTATGACGTAGTTGGCATACATCGTGATTTGTATCAGTAGAAAAGGTCTATTCTTCATAAGAAATGTTGCTTTTTTAAAGAAATGTTGCTATTACAACTCTAGTCATAATGTATGTTGCTCGGACTCTCCGAAAATGTGGCCGGATACGTGTCAGATCCTCCAAAAGTAGTGCATTTTTGAAGGATCCGACACGGGTGCGTCTACATTTTGGAGAGCCCGCGCAACATAGGACTCATAATTAAGTTGATTAGTTCCGATAAACCACTTTTGGCTAAAATGGAAAGATATGAACAAGTAGCATTCAAGCAATAAGGAGCCAAACTCCATGCTTCTATCCTATGCACGAAGAATAGCAATATACATTAAGACATACCATATGCATACGCTAGCGTAGGGTTATGCTCATTTCTAACTATAGTTTCTCCATCTGCATACCATGAGATTTCCTCCCCTTGTCGTATCTCCCTCGGACTAAATCATAACAAACAAAATTAATTTTTTTCAAACAAAAATAATTATGCCAATTTCTAAAACATAGTAAAATCAGTTTCCACCTTAGAGGTCGGAACCGCACTGTCACTGTAACATTCTCTTTGGATCTCTCCGTCGTTTCGGCGGACGCGCTCTCCGAGTAATAGTACTGCGGCTTACTTCTCGCTGATGAGGACGCAGGCGAGCTCACGCCGTCTATGGAATTTTCTGGAAACTGCTTAGATGATGATGTGGTTGATGACGCAGGTGAATTTGCTACTCTTGAGCTCAATTTTTGGGATTTCGCTTGTCTTGTCGCCATTTTATCTACAAAAATTTCTAAAACAAATTTATCCTCAAAAATTCATCAGAAAACAGATAAATTAAATGTAAAAGCAGAAAAGCACAGACAATTAAAACCTACATTCAGTGATATCTGAATAAAAATTATAGCGTCAAATTTCTGCTAAAAAAAATACGTCCCAGCCAAAAGCGTTACAAAAAGGAAAAATTGCAGAAGTTGCGGCATGCATTTTACAGTTGAGATTAGGGGAAAATACCTTAATCAATATATGAAAAAAAAGTACATCTTCTCCGCTTTGGTCTTAAGATCTAAAAGTAGGTGTGATGAAAAACATCATCATTCTCTTAATCAATGAGAGTATCAAAAAGAGTGACTTTTAGGTGAGATATGAAAAAGAAGAAGGGACTACTGTGTTTGGATTGGATATTCTCTCTTCTCTCTCTATCTATTTTAGCTTGCCTTGGAAGCGATGCATACTTTTTTCACTTTCTCTCTCTTAACTTCATCAAAGCTTAAGCCTAACTTCACTATTTAATACAATGCCGCCATAACCGTGTAATAGTATATGTGTAGAGAGAGAAAGTAGAGAGAGAAACAGACAGAAAAAGGACACAGTCGCCCCCACACCCACACACACGCAATAGTATGTGATAACTGTGTGTATAGGTATAGAGTAGGCTAGAGAGAGAGAGAGTGAGAAAAAGTGTGACTGCGTGAAGTCAAGTGTGTGTGTGAGAGAGAGAGAGAGCGAGAGAGTAAAAGGAGTTGAATGCGGTGTGACCGAAAGGAAAACAATGAAGGGGAAAGCTGGTAGTGGAAAAGTGGAGGGGTGAATGTGCTAGATTTTAGAAAGTGTGGGGCGTTTTTGTTTAATTTATTTTGTTTCCTATTTCGGTTATTAATATTTACTACTCCTTATTTTAATTAATACTTGAATTAAATTGAGGAGCAACAAAAAGGGCAAAACTAAAGACAGGTTCACAAGACTCTTGTGCTCGAAGTCGAAGATAGACAACAATTACGAGTTTTCCTACTTTCTCAAGATTCCCTACCATACTACTTTTTTTGGAAAAGAACAAAATTATATAGCTATATAAATAAATAATAACCCTATTTTTTTTAGTTCGTTTCAAAAAGAATAATTCCTTTCTAAATTTAAAAATAACTTAGCTAAAACTTTCAATTCTACTTTTATGAGAAACTTTTATAACCACACAAATACTCTGGATCCCTTTTGACTTGTTTAGGACCACAAATTCCAAAATTTCAGTCAAATAAGTTTACATAAATTAAAACGGAGGAAGTTCAATTTTATGTTTGTCCCAAAACATGTGAATCGTTAAAATCAGTTTTCTCAAAATCTAACTTGAGAAAAAACCTCCTCAACCACAAACCTTTAGCTAAAAATTTCAATTTTTTTGCAAAGTTGAGTGCTATTCAATAAATATTTTCCAGTTTCTTTAGATATAGTGTTTTGGTAAAGTCTTTTTTTTTTTAAAAAAAAACAGCACTTTTTGGAAACAAAGGTCACCAAAATCTTTTCAGTAGTTTTTAGTATTTTAAATTGGCAAATATTTTGAGCTGTGAGCATAGTTGTACACTAACCAATCTAAAAGTAATTTCATGGAATAAATTGATCTTCAAATATAAACAATTTTCCGGATGGGGAAGCATAAATTAAAGGAAAATTATCAGCTATGCTATAAATAGTTTATTACAAAAAAATTAATTAATTCATAAAATATTATTAATATTAGCCAAGTTTTACCAATATTAGCCAATTAGCTATTTGTAGTAAAAAAATGTCAAACTTTTGCTTTCTTTTGAGTAGTGTTATTAAAATAGATTGGGTACATCTTGAAAGTTCGAATTTTTGGGGATGATTCGGTGGAATTTTGAGGTGATTTGAATTGAAAATTCTAAGTAGAAGATGAACATGGAAAAAAATAATATGTGTATCATTTGTGTATCATATACGTATCAAATGTGTATTACATGTATATGCATGTATACCATAGATATACGTGATACATGCTTAATACATGTGTCGCAGAAGAATTTTAAACTTGATTTTAACTACGAATTTTGATACCAAACCAGTACAAATCACTTCCTATATTGCTCGAATATTGTATATTGCCACATCTATATGTTTTCAACGAATTCTAATCATACCCATTGAAAATAATTATTTTTGCCCTATTTTTTAATATGTTATGTTATTAGTATTGAATTTTGAATTAAATCTAACTCGCCTTCAAACTTTTTCAAATTTTGTATGTTGCCTATCTATGTGTTTTCAATGAACCGTAACAATACCATTGCAAATAAATCTCTTTTTGCCTTTTTTTTTTTTGAATGTTGTTGTTACATCCCATATTTTCATACGTGAAAGTACGCCATAAGCAAATTGATAAAAGCTCGAAAATGAGATGTTACATCCCGTATTTTCGTATGTTAAAGTTTCGTCGTAAGTTAACCGACGTAAGTTCGGGAATAAGATTATTTTAGGATTATAAGTATTATGCTATTTCAAACAAGTGATAAGTAAATTCGTGAAGGTGAAAAGGTAAGAAAATCGAAGAAAATAAATTTTCGTCGAAGTTTGATATTTTGGGATAAAATACGGCCCGAGTTAAAATGCCCGGTATTTATGGATTAGTGTCATACAAGGTACCACATGACCATGATAATAAGGTGTATAAGGTGTTTTAAAAGTGAGTAATATTTAGATAATTCTTAATTGTGGGATAATTGAATAATTATGGATCTGTAAATGGAATTTTTGGATAAAGCTTAAGGGGAAACCCCCCCTCCCCTCAACGTGGAAGCAAGAAAAAAGGCTTAATCAAGTTTAATGTGACTAAAGTCTTGAGATAAGGTGGCAATGTTGGAGGAGTCTTTGTTTCCAAGTCATCACATAGTGGGGCCATACTAACTAAGAATAAAAACCCCTCCAAATCACTTAAGAAAGGTTTTTGTATCTCTACGGTGAGTTAATAACGGAAAGCTTAAAATACAAATTATATGATAGCTAACGTGAATTTTCTACAACAAAATTCATACAAGACTACTTAGTACTATAGCAACGTGATATTTGCGATTCTAAGGAAGTACAGTGCAATATTTCTCAAGAATATCATACGAAATTTTTCCTACTTTGATCCGCCGTTATATTTGTCGCAATTGACATATGTGAGAGGGATTGTCAAGAGAATCTGGTCATGTATGTTAAGGCTATCCCTTCTTTCTTTTGGCATGATCCATACGATTTAAACGAAATGATCAAATGCACAACTTCCATAAATGACTCTATTCATGGAAATTCTATAGATGCTTATGTTCTTGATTCCTCATATGTCTTATTATTCTATCTTCTGTTCATGGGTCTCATAAAAATATGTAAGTTGATAAAGTTTACTTCATGATATTAATAGTAGGCATAATGGTCTTATGACGTTCCGAAAGATTTTATTAACGTACTTCTCATGCATTGTATTCGTTTATACATGCACATTGACCCATGACCAAATGGCATTATATACGCGTATATATGTATATATATGTATATGGGATATGGGAAAGGATTACGGTGTTATATACGCACCACCACCTGATCAGTTGGTATACGTTGATGATTTTGCCCACAATTGCCGAGATGATATGATGGTATACCCTCAGAGACTTGATGATGTTATGAACGCATGTACTTATGCATGACATGACATTCATACTCATATGCATGACAATATAAGTATTTCATGATTTACAGGGTTATTCCGACTTTCAGGTTGAGTCATGTACTTCATGTTTCTTCCATTTCTTTTATATACTTATTTATGTGCCTTACATATTTGGTACATTATTTGTACTGACGTCCTTTGTTGGGGACGCTGAATTAATGCCTATAGGTATAGAAAATCAATTTGACGAGCCCTCATAGTAGACGAGGTTAGCATTAAGTGAAGGATCGGTAAGACTCCACCTCATTCGGAGTGTAGCCGAGTCTACGAGTCATCGTGTCAGAATTTTGTTGCAGACTTATGGGTAGGACGATACCCTGTCCCATTTGATGTCAAATACTCTTAGAGGCTTTGTAGATAGAGGTTCATTTTGTACAGTATGTCATAGGCCTTGACGGCCCATATGTATTCATGTTGTAAGAAAGATGGTTCTTTGATATAGTGGTTCACACTGATAGTTATAAATTACGAGTTGTGGTCGTTTTGGCCCAGTTACCAATGATAGTACGATAAGAAAGATACGTTACATTTGTACTCGATTAAGTAAGGTATTGGGTTCCCGTCGCGGTCCATCGGTTTGGTTCGTGAAAAAAGTGGTATCAGACCAGTTTTGTCCTAGGGTGTCTACAAGCCGTGTCTCGTAGAGTCTTGTTTATGGGTGTGTTGTGCACCACACTTATAAGCAGGAGGCTATAGGGCATTTAGGATTGTCACTCTTTCTTCTTACTCTAGATCGTGTGGTAGATCTCAGTTGTAAGAATTCAAATTCCTAACTTCTATTTTATTCGTAATAAGACGAAACCTGCATCCAAAAAGACAGTTGGTAAGAGATTGAATGTGGATATGGAAGAGTTGAGTCAGAGGGACTCGATTTTTCATGATGCTTATGATAAGTAAATGTAAGTTCTTCAGTAGATCATATGAGTACTAAGACGTGTAAGCCTCTTAATAAGGAGCCTTAAGGCAAGAATATCTATCCACCTTTGTGGTGAAAGACAATAAGAGATTCAGAAGATAGATACAAGTTTCAACAAAGCAAAATAAGCAAGATGAAGAAGGGTACGAGGCACCCAGTTAATGAAGGTAAACAATATTTACAATTCAGTCAGAGGAATATAAGCCTTTTGAGTTACCTTTAACAACAACAGTGGTATGTACAATTGGCTACATCAATCTTAGTTATGCCCTATGGGAGCTAACATATATGGTTTATGAGAAGGACGGGATATCAGGATCCGGCTGGGGTTAGAGTGACCCAAAATGATGGATGGATTGTTTGAGTTAGTTGACATTTCTGAAGGATATTACAAAGGTGCTAATAGACCTTCTTGTGAGACACCCACATGGTGCACTAAAACACTAGAAGGGATAATCACTACCTTCGTGTGGCTCCCGTCCCTAGTAGAGCGAGAATGTTGAGCAAACCGAAGAGCCAATGAATGAAGCAAGGGGAGCTAAAAGCAAAAGAATGTCTTGTTGAAGTTTTCAAAAGAAAGGGATAGGCAGAAATATTAGCAGGGAAATAAGAAGACAGATAAGGAAGCATTATGAGTAAGATGTGATACATCGATGACAAACAGTAGATCAAAAGATGATAGTATTACTGAATCTATAGTCAAGTGAAGGAAGAGACGAGAGGTGACAGGCCTTAAGACAATAAAAGAGTATAGGCCATACAATTATATCCTTATTTCGAGAGATAAGTTCGCAACTCTAACGCGATTATCAAAAGAAAAAGTTAGACCCTAGAGTAATAGAAATCAATATGGGCTGGTGAACAAGATAAACTAAACATGAATTAGGGACTGAGTGATTTAATAATGGTAGGTATCATGAGAATTTCAGATTTGCGTTCCGGCAATAATAGAATGGAAAACAGAAGAAGATTCATAAGAAATTCAGAGAATGGTCATTCAAGAAGATGCTTCCCTAAAACAAGCAACGTGAGCAAAGTTAAGCTTAAGGGACTGTATGTGCCAGTTAAACTAAGTGTCACCATCACAAGTAAGGGATTTTGTTATTCTTGGTACATAAGGATTACCGCAAGGCGAGTAAGGGTCATTGATGATGTGAAAGGACGCCAAAGATGAAGAGGTAAAACATCTATAGGTAGGTCGTCGTAGATCCAACTCTTAGTACTCCCTAAAGGGGGGAATACGGAGTGATGTGGAATTAAGTCAGAATTAAGTGGTTCTAGTAATTATGAAATGGTAAAGTAAGAATGCGATAAAAATGAAAAAGGGATGAGATTGCACTTATTCAAAGCCTACAAATATGCTACGATTCCAGAACATTATGAAAACACGACGTCAAGGAAAAGAAGTAAGGATTCCTGCCCGGGATGTTATTGATAAATAAGGAGCCAGTGTGAGAGGTAAGTTAAGACAAAGGAAATAACCCAAGAAAGATTACGTAAAATATTGATATGAGAATGGGACAACGAGTAGTTAGTAATTGATTCGGGAAGAGCCTAGTTATGGCTAAACAGGAGGTTAAAGACGAGTCAGCATATCGTGCAAGATAAACATAGTAAAACTCAATATAGTGAATTTAGCCTCGTAGTAATGTCATTGTAATACTTGAGAAATATTCAGATAGGAGTTGGGAGTAGTTAAAGGTACCGTATGAGTGTTATGAGAATAAAAGAGAATGCTACTGGGAAGACATTCAAAATATCAGTTCAGAAGCAACCCTATAAGCACAAGGACGTGGAGGTAAATAACTACGGATAATTATAGGCGAAGAAGAACATCAAAAATTTTATTGGGTATACGATGTGATAAGCTTGCATCTTTACAAGAGTCAGAGGGTCTTCCCTAAGTACAACAACCAAAGACTAGCTGAGGAAATAAGGAAAAAGGCTTCAACCTAAGCACAGTGACCTAAAGAGGAAATGGTCTTGTAACAGCAGTCTCACACCAACATTGTATGCACCCCATAAGAAAGGGGCACCTATCATGGCCAATATGTGTGGGCACTAAGATAAACCAAGTATTCGTGCAACAAGTGGCAGAATGACCAGGAAAAGCAATTGCTTCCATTTAAAGAAAGTTGAGAAGGAATGAAAGGAATGATTCAATCAATGATCCAAAAATAATTACATTATGAATGCACCTAAGATTTCGGGGTATTATCTAGCATATATGTTAACAATCATACAACCGTAGAAGACTCTGGTATAAGTTAAAAAAAATAATTGAGTCAAGGTTATAGACAAAGGATTGAATTATTAGATGATGGTATCACGGATATTCCATAACGTCCATGAAAGGATAAAGTAGTAACTAACGCCATGAGCCGTAGATCGGAAGATAGCTTAAGCCTACATAAAGGTTGATCAGAGGGAAGAGGAAAATAAAGAGTTACACCAACTAAGTAAATTAGGAGTCTGATTGTTAGACCTAAAATTTTTTAGATCTCATGGTTGAGAACATTGCAGGATCACTCTTAAATATCAGAGGTACAAGAGAGATAGTATTGTAGCCATATATTATAAGGGCGTCAAATACCAGCCTCATAAGAAGTCAATATGAATCTCTCACTGGTTTATGTATACACCAGAGGTGCAAGTATTATAATAAAGCTTCAAGTTATGGATGTGAATTATAACTATGTGGGAGGAAGGTCATGAAAGAGATACAAGATGTGATGCAAGATTTTAAGGTAAGTAAGGTAAAGGTGAACAATGTACGCGATACTCAAATGCAGAAGGCTGTGAATAGTCTATATTTTGGATAGAAGGCTAGAAGCGCGGGGATGCAGTATCCAGGAATGATAGCGGCATCGTCAGTGGCATGTCTTCCAACCTATGGTTTCTAGGTATCGAAAAGCCTAATTAAGAGAGTAAAGAAGAGTTAGAGACGATGTGATATATCGCTTGATGTTCCAGAATGACATAAGGAAATCTATTATGCAAGCAAGTTGAAGGAAGGTTGCGAGTAGTATAAATAGGTAAATGTAGGACGCAAGCTAAAGTATGTTAAAGCGACAAGGTTTTAGGAAGACAGGAATAAGGACAAGAAAATGGCGAGTGAGAAGGTGACGAGAAACAGATAAGTTCTCGGGATTAAGCCCGTGAAAACAAGAGAGCTGATGATTTCTCTAAGTTATAGAAATCTCAGTATTGCCTGAATGAACTCAAATGAGTTACTTATCATGAGTTTAAAAGAGATGGAATATTACTTTGATAATAGAATAAGGGTGTTATTGTGGTAGATAAATGATGACGTTTGGGCCTTCGATTGAGTAATGATTTGAAGAAAGGGATTCATGAATTGTACGGGATAAAAATACCCACGTAAGGTGAATCACATGGGGATGCTATGAAGTACGGTTATGGAAGTATAGTATCACCCCCAGGTGGGTTAGGAAAATCACTTCAAATGTTCCTCGATGCAACGTGAGCCCTAGTGATTACGTAAGAAGTTCCAAGTTATCAGTGGCAAATTGTAGATCAATATTGAGGTGCATCAACAATGGATGGACAAAAGTCACAAAGTATGAGATGGGATTAGGCCGTCATTATTAAGATGAAAGTAATAAGGGAGAATTAAATGACTTGGATTTATACATATGGGATAAGCAACGAAAGTAACCTGGAGTTTGGTAGTAGACCTCAGTAAGGATAAATAGAAGTAAGAGTTATGGTATAGTTTGACCTACCTAGGTGCGGTAAAGTCACAGATAGATAAACAAAATAAGGTATAGCAATATTCGTGAGTTCAGCAAAGTGCCGAACGAAGAACTTTGGTATACCCATAGATACCTAGAGGGACATCTTACAAGCTCTGTATATGTTTACAAAATGAATCCTAGAGATTGGGTAAAAGCTGGAGGAAAAAGGAAAGAAGAGTCGCATAGGCGTATTTACAAGGAAAAAGTCGTACAAGCTGTATGACAGAAGGTCGCAAGAGTTATGAGATTGGAAGAATCTCGACCACAGGCCGTGGTGTAAGAAAGAGACCTACAGGTTGGGAATACCTTGGACTTTGGGATTCATTCATAGAACAATTGCCCAGATGGCAAGAGGAGTACTAAAGTATTCACAAGATCTATGGGTTATGAGAATGATAAGTACATCAGTCATCATTTAAGGACGAATGTTCCAAAGGGGGGAATGATGTTACACCCTATATTTTCGTACGTGAAAGTATGCCATAAGTAAATTTATGAAATATCATGTTCCATCCCGCATTTTCGTACATTAAAGTTTCATCGTAAGTTAATCGACATAAGTTCGGGAATACGATTATTTTGGGATTATAAGTATGATGTTATTTTAAATAAGTGATAAGTAAATTCGTGAAGGTGAGAGGGTAAGCAAATCGAAGAAAATAAATTTTCGTCGAAGTTTGACATTTTGGGGTAAAATATGGCCCGAGCTAAATAGCCGGTATTTATGGATCAATGTCATACAAGGTACCACATGACCGTGATAGTAAGGTGTATAAGGTGTGTTAAAAGTGAGTAGTATTTTAAGTAATTTGAGATAATTCTTAATTGTGGGGATTATTGGATAATTATGGATTTGTAAATGGAATTTTTGGATAAAGCTTAAGGGGGACACCCCCCTCCCCGTCAACGTGGCAGCAAGCAAAAAAGGCTTAATCAAGCCTAATGTGACTAAGTAAGTCTTGAGATAAGGTGGAAATATTGGAAGAGTCTTTGTGGCCAAGTCATCACATAGTGGGGCCCACACTAACTAAGAATAAAAAACCCTCCAAATCACTTAAGAAAGACTTTTGCATCTCTACAATGAGGTAATAATGGAAAGCTTCAGATACAAATTATATGATAGCTAACGTGAATTTTTTTACAACAAAATCCATACAAGACTACTTAGTACTATAACAACGTGAGATTTGTGATTTAAGGAAGAACGGTGTAATCTTTTTCAAGAATATCATACGGAATTTTTCCTACTTAGATCCACTGTTTTATTTGTCGCAATTGACGTAAGTGAGAGGGATTGTCAAGAGAATCGGATCAGATATGTTAAGGCTATCCCTTCTTTCTTTTGGCATGATCCATACAATACAAACGAAACGAGCAAATGCACAACTTCCATAAATGACTCTATTCATAGAAATGTTAGAGATGCTTATGTTCTTGATTCCCCATATGTCTTATTATTCTATCGTTTGTTCATGGGTCTCAGAAAAATACGTAAGTTGATAAAGTTTATTTCATGATATTAATCATAGGAATAATGGTCTTATGACATTCTGAAAGATTTTATTAACGTACTTCTCATGCATTTCATTCATTTATACATGCACAACTACCTATGATCAGATGACGTTATATACGCGTATATATGTATATAAATGTATATGGGATATGAGAAAAGGTTACAACGTTATATACGCACCACCACCTGATCAGCTGGTATACATTGATGATATGATGGGATGCTTTCAGAGGCTTGATGATGTTATGAACACATGTACCTATGCACGACATGACATTCATACGCATATGCATGACACTAAGTATTTCATGATATACAGGGTTATCCAGACTTTCAGGTTGAGTCATGTACTCCATGTTTCTTCTATGTCTTTTATATACTTATTTATATGCCTTACATACTTCGTATATTATTTGTACTGACGTCTTTTGTTGGGGACGCTACATTCATTCTTGCAGGTATAAAAAGTCAGTTTGACGAGCCCTCATAGTAGACGAGATTAGCATTCAGCGAAGGATCGGTAAGACTCCACCTCATTCGGAGTGCAGCCGAATCTATAAGTCATCGTGTCAGAATTTTGCTGCAGACTTATGGGTAGGCTGGTAGCGTGTCCCATTTGATGTCAAATAATCTTAGAGGCTTTATAGACAGAGGTTCATTTTGTGCAGTATGTTAGAGACCTTGACGACCCATATGTATTCATGTTTTAAGAAAGATGGTTCATTGATATAGTGGTTCCCACTTATAGTTATACATTACGAGTTGTGACCATGTTGGCTTAGTTAAAAATGATAGTACGATAAGAAAGATATGTTACGTTGGTACTCGGTTGAGTAAGGTACCGAGTGCCCGTCGCGGCCCATCTGTTTGGATCGTGACAGTTGCATATCATTGGTAATTGTTTTTAAAACTATTTTTGATAATTAAAATGGCTAGTTGTTGGTAAATAGTGTCTTTCTTCCGTACATTCTCCTATGATTCCCTAAATTAAACCTAGAAAAAAAACTGGAAACCGTGGCAACTCAATGTAACTGTATATGTTAAGACATATTTTAACTACTCTTTTATTTAATTTTTTTTTTAATTGTGAAAAGCTAAAATACAATCCCCTTTGATAGCATCATTCTTTTAGCTCTGTTTATTTGTGATTATACACTTCCAATTGTCGAGGGATGCGCTCCCAATAATTGCCAGATGAGACCAAAATATTCCTAACAAAAAAGACACATACACAACGCATGGAGATATAAGTTTTATTGCTTTTTCTTTTGTATTTCGATGGCAAAAGATATGCCAAACTAGAGGTTAAAAGAATTGGATATACGAAGTATCATAATGTGTCGATATGTCAAGATTTCAAGATATTGCATTTCATGTGGATGTGCGTTAACTTTTTTTATTACTATCATTACGTATATATGCCCCCGAGAATAATACAAAATTTTTGTATAAACGAACAAAAAATATTATAGCACCTATTTTTTCAGTTCTTGATAGGGTAGTTTGGGCAAATCCGTAATCAAACCGATATCCGAATTTTTTGGATTTTTGGTTTGAATTTTCGGAATACGGATTGGAATTTTGAATTTAATTTTTAAAAAATTTGGATTTCGCATTGGATATTGGATTTGGTACTTTGAATTTTTGGATATCCTAAAATTCAAATTTTTATATTTTATATTTAGTCCATTATCCATATGTCAATAGTAATAAGTTCAATACCGTACTTATTAGATATTAATATTATCTCATATAATTAATATTAATTACTAAGTTACTATCACAATACTTTCTATTTGACATGATTTTACTATTGCTACTTCTTATCGGTTGTATTAATGTCTTTGGTGTATTTTTTTTTAATAATAATTTCATTACTTGAATACTATATTTGAATGATTGCCGCATGAATGAAGAACTTTTCAGGCAATTTTAACATGAGTGCTTCGTTTGAATTTTCATTTTTGTAAGAAGTAAAAACATCTCAACTTATACGCCCAAAACCAATAATCCATAATATCCAAATCGATTAGTCTGAAACCGCACTTAAAAATTTGATCCAATCTGAACTTATTTGGATTGGATTTGGATTGTCATTTCTTCAATCCAAAAATCGAAAATCTCTTATCCAATTCGAACTGCCCGAACACCCACCCCTAGTTTTCACATCGAGACTATTGAAGTCCGGAACCAAAGTGTGGTATTACTCAAAGCACAAAAATAGGTAAAAAACCAAGTGATGACCAATTTATATATAATGCATGATTGAATGCGCTATACCTTAATGGCACGTTTGTCCGTTAAGGTATAGCGCATGCAACCCATGCGCTATATTTGAATTTTACTGACCCACCAATAATTGGTGCGCTATACCCTCTATTATTGTGTACACCCCCCCCCCCCCCCCATTGGTTTTTTGCTTATTTAAGGAGTTTCACTATTTCGTTAAAAATCCATTTAGGATCCTCCACGTCTTCTGCTTCCTTTTTATTTCTTTTACTCATTCCGAAATATTTGTTTACTTAAATTTTTTTTTGCATTTTGTCATAATGTCCGAAGAGCAAAAAATTATGGTTGCATTATATTGGGGGATGAGGTTGTTGTGAAGAATAACTCAGTGTGCTATAGTTGTTTCCCAGTGTATTATCAAGTTGGCACTTACAATGGTTTACGATAGATTAGTTTCGTTGTTATGTAAAAAATGAGTGTAAGAAAACGTTTAGTTAACATTAAAGTAACCGATAGATATCCGTATTTTATTACTCCGCAAGGGGTTGCTTGTTATGCTGAGTTTAACATTGAAGACAATGAAATTCTAACAAATTTTTTGAGGACTTCGGATGAACACCGGGAACTTCTTGTGATAAAAATATTGAAAATGTACGTCAAGTCTGAAGACGTTCGCAATATTGAGGTTCCACAAAATAGGGATAACCCTCAATCATCGGGTGCTGTTTTTGGAGCAATTTTATCCGAATAAGTTCCATTTGAAAGAGTTTGGCCAGATCTAAACTTATCTCCATGGGCGAATGATGAGCGAGAACATAATTTCTCCCTAAGTTTATATAATCCACACGCCGGGTGGTAAATTTCAATTTTCCTATATATTACTATATTTTGTTTTATGTATTATATTTGTATTAACACTCATATATTCCAAATGGAGTACCGGCCATATATGAATTTTATAAGTTATGAACCAACGGACAGTTGGAATATGCCCAGTTTTGGTATTTTGGGTCATGGTGATCCATCCGGGAGTCATCAACAACTCGATAATGTGCATCATGGGATATCCACAAATTATGATTGGTAAGTTAAAAGATAAAGTTTATATATAGTGTTTGGATGAATTTGAGAAACTCATTATTTTATTTGTTGTGCAGTAAAATCGAGCAACTTGAAGGTCCTGTTCTTACTCAATTGCCCGAAGACGATATATTTAATCAGGATCTAGCAGATGCACAGAGTCAGGAAGATGATAGTGATTATGACAACAATGCTGATGAGTCTGGAGATAACACACCATTCCCTGATAAGGGTGATGATGATGAGAATGAGCAACCTGATTTGCCGAGGGAGCATGATGCCACTAATGAGCATGCTCTATAAACGCAGACTCCACCTCCCGTTAGACCCATAGTGTACGAGTCATATCTGCCCTTTCATTCAAGGGGGATTCTGTACCTTGATCAGTTGCCCCGTATGCCGGATGTAGATTCCCTCACTAGGGATTTTGACAACATTCAAAAAGTAATGTGGGATGAATCTAGACCAACGGTGCTGTCAAAGAATATGTTTTTTGCTGATAAAGCGCGCCTAAACAGGGTAGTGCGAATGTACAACATAAAAGAGTATCGTGAGATCGAGGTTCATGAGTCATCTTCGAAAGTATACAAGGTTATTTATCGTAGATGGTTTCAAGGTTGTACATGGATGCTGCGTGCGAGAAAGTTGAAAACAAATATGTGGATCATGGAAAAATACATTGGCACCCACACTTGTGATATTGACACATTCATTGGGAATCATTTTAACTTGAATGTTGACTTGATTTCTCTTATTTTGATTTCACACATTGAATCATCCATAAGGTACAAGACTACAGAGTGTATAACATTTGTCCACCAGGTATATGGATGTACCATTACCAAAAGAAAGTCATTTTTCGGGCTTAAACGTGCATTTGAGATTATTTATGGTAATTAGGATAAGTTCGTTGTTGCACTACCCAGGTACATGGTTGCATTGAAACACTTTAATCTCGGGACTGTTTTTGAATGGAAGTTTGAGCGGAGTTTAGGAATACAAGAATTCATATTCATATATATGTTCTGGGCATTTAAACTAGCCATTGATGGTTTTATGCATTGTCGGGCATAATATCCATAGACGACACTCATGTCTATGGAAAGTATAATATTAAGTTGTTGATCGTCGTTGCAGTAGATGCTAATAGAAGCATATTTCCCCTTGCATTTGCTATTTGTGCCAATGAAATCCAAGAGACTTGGACATTATTTTTGAACCAATTGAAAGAGCACGTTATCAGACAGTGTTCAGGTATTTGTCTAATATCTGATCGGCATGGTAGTATTTTAAGTTATGTACATAATTTGTGTGCATGCAGGAACCGTATGCCTACCAACATTACTGTGTTAGGCACTTGAAGGCCAACTTCCAGAGGGCTCATCCGAACAAGAACTTATATGATTTAATGTGAATGACTGCAAAAGATCATCAAGAGGGTAAATTCAAGAGGCAAATGGACTTGATTAGGTAGGAAGACCCAGAAGCCTATCGTTGTTTGACGCGACATGAGCTTGACAAGTGGAATTTGCATAAGAAATGGTGGTAGAAGATGGGAAATTTTGACTACAAACATGTTAGATTCTTTCAACGGGTTGTTGAAGTCTGCACATGGATTGCATGTCACTGCCATGTTGCGGATGTCATTCAAGAAGATGGCGAAGAGGTTTGTTGAAAGGTCCAGAAGCGCATCGTCATTGATGGAAAGGGGTGTTGAATTTATTCCACAGCTGATGAAACCATTTGATAAATATAGGAAGCAAGCACAATGGCATACATTTTTGTAGCAGCGAGCGAAATATTTTTTAAGTTCGCACCGATTTGCATCAAAATCGCGGTAATAATTCACACACCATCAATGAATCTAGAAGATTATGTTTGTGTGAGGAATGGTCGATCTATCACATGCCATGAAGTGCTTTCAACATACAGGTTTTGCGGCGACGAGGTACGTTAATAAAGAATATAGTGTTGTTGCATACGTAAACACCTACAGTGTCCACCTCCAACCAATGGGTGTTGAGAATTATTGGCCGTCAGAACCATTTAAAATGGTGTGTAACAAGGATTATGTGCGTCAATGGCAAATGCAAAAAAGAACGTGGATACGGAACCAAATATATGTTGGTGATACCGTTTATGCGCATAAATGTGGCATATGTTCCAAAACAAGACACGATCGCCATAAATGTCCTTCAGTTGGTTTGGGAAGCCGTGGTAATTCAGCTCCCGGTGGCAGTTCAACCAGTGTGCCCAATTATCAAGGATAAACTTAGTGTTTTGTTGCAGTATTTTTGTTGTTGTAAATGTCTGTAATAGTTCAGTTTGCAATACTTGTGGAAAAAAATTATATTTCCAATAGGGTTAAATCTAATTGACATTTAGCACTGAAGTTTCAATACAACAATTTAAAACATTCCCCAAGAAATCAATAATAATTTTCATTCGCCATTATTGTCATTGTCTGACACTATTTCATTGTCATTGTCTGTATCTTCTTCGTCAACATCTTGTACGCATCCGTCTGGACCAAGGGCATCGTAATCTAGGTTCCAGTTGACACACATTTCTCGTATTTCATCATATCATCAATAAGACCATTTGCTTGATTTTTACAACAATATAGGACTCCTACGTCCAGCGTTTGCAGTAGAAACTTAGGCTGTCCCTCCCACTCAACAACTGTTGGAAAAATAGGATAATCAATGTCTCTATGTAATTTTTTTATTTTCTAAGAAATATCAATATTGATCCTCCATTCCTTGCAAGTAGTTAAGACCATCGAGTGCCTTTTCCATCTCTATAATATTTTAATCAAATGCCGAATCACTTCTGGTTCATCTTTGTGTGTGTTTGTATGGAAGGTTGCAGAAAATGCTTGTGGTACAACTAGCCCACGCCAGTGGCATAGTACTTCATAATCACACCTTTTTGAGTAAAGGGAACCAATTGTAGTTTTTCGCCCCAAATTCGCATACCTTCAGGCTTTGTAGAATGCGCTTCACCCTCAATAATGTGCCTTGCAACTTTGAGATCAGTATGTATATTGATAGGCTTATTTTCTAAGGGACGTAGAACACCATACCACTTGTCATCAACCAAATCAATATAGCAACCTAGCATGTTTTTTTCATCGATTGTGTTATGACGTGTTCTATGTGGATTTGTTAAACTACCTTCACCTTTTGCCTCTTCTTAAACCACTTATTAAGTGTTAGTGGCATTTCTGAAATGGATGTTGTAGTGGTTCTTGAAATGGTTTTTGAATAATCAGTTGGAAGAAATATTTCAGTGGTTGAAGTGTAGAATAATGGGCAGTAGTGACTAAACAAACACATGGATGCATTAAGTGTACTTTTTTATTTTTATGTTGTACGTGTCATGTATTATCTTTAATTTTTAGAGAATATTAATTTATGTTAAGCTGTCTTAGTTTTTGTATTCTAGTGTTAAACTAATAAATAACCCGAAAAATAGAAACACATGCGCGAAATATGTAAAACATCAATAATTTTACTATTATATATTTAATGTCATACATACAACTCATAATACATATCAATGAGTCCCACATTTGTGTACTTTAAAGCATTGGTTGGCCTGAGACGCATCCCATCCCGCCCGACTACACTATCAGGATCATCCTCATTACACCACCTCTTTATCGGAGGATGCGCTGCATCATGATCGTCAGTAAGGCTGGCAGGCTAGGTAGAAGCGAGCGTTAGGCCATCAGTAACCTAAAAAATAATAATATATTTTATTATATGAAATATAGAATACTAACGTACGTGTTAGCAAAAACTTTAATGGTCATACCATGGTATTAGCGGGCTCCTAAATAAGATCATCCAATCTCCGACAAGCGAGTAATGCACAATGTGGCCTCTGTGACGGGTGATGACGAAGTATTTTAAAAAATAAAACACTTTATATATTAGTGACTAATCTATAAGGTAAAACAAATTGAAATAATAGTAATACAAACAAACTTGCACCTAAGTAGCCACACAATATTTTGTCGGAACATCAAGGTGAACTGGAGTAGATAAAGGTTGTGACATCTTGCCCCGATGTGATGTATCCCTATCTGTGCCTGAAAGATCCTTAGCAACCCTCGATGATGAGCCATAACTCGGTCGTCACCCACTATGCACCTCTTATATTGGATGATCAGCGGCAACCCTTGATGGTTCTGGACGATCAGGAAAATACTGATCCCACTCATGCTGCATAATGGTCATGCCCGCGATCAACACTGGAGCTGACTGGGTCAACTGTGAAGTCCCTGGTGACAGCTGAAGGCTGAATGACGGCATATCATGAGGAGCATCGTGTGGCTCAGGTTAGTCACCCGGCTGATCATCTCTAATATCCTCCACGGGTGCCTCAATGCCCCTTTGCTGGGGACCCCATCCTCGCCGACCACATAGGCCACCCTTCATCTCTAGCCACGCCTGCCACATCTACCACGTTTAGGGGTCACTTGTGGCCAATGATGGTACTCCTCGGGCGACATATAAGAAACCTCATATCCTAAGTGTGCATCCTCTCGGGCACGTCTCTATGTGGTAGCAACAAGATCAGTAACCCGTCGGCCAAGCCCATGCACAACTGCCGATCCCTCGTCTGTATGCTAGAGCATCTCCAGTCCCAACTGGTAGAACTGGTGTAAACCAATAGCCTGCATAACATATAAACTATTAATTAAGGAAGGATGTTAAAGTAATGTAACATTATAGGTAAGTATAACAAATAACACACTAGTGCCTCATGCCTCCCGGCGTATGAATGTACCGACCACCAGCGCAATGAACTGGATTCCCGATGAGAAGTCGCGTAACACTGCGATACCAACACATGTACTCATGCTCCTCGTCCAAACGGTCAGGTGGAAGATATGTTGGAATCAGGTCATACCTCTGGTCCCAATCCTCAATCTGGGCCTCTAGCCATGCCAAGTATGTCAGGTCGACCTTGCGGCGACCATCGCCCTGGTAATGTGTGGAATGCCAAGTGGGCAGAATAGGTACAAGTTGGGGTCGACCAAACTGTTGAAGGACTCACTTGGTGGCATGATGCTCGACTATATCGAGACATATAAGTGGGACCGAAGACATCCACATAGCTCGACCGGGGGAGCAATAATCTGGCAATCCAGCTATGAGCGCGTCGCTGTATGGCCTCCATATGAACTATTTGTTAAGCACAAGAATCGTGAGCAAACACAAGACATATCAAGCCAGACCAAGTAAACTTAAGTATATATGTACATGGGCGCCTTCAAGTAAATCCAACAAATCCTTGTAATAAGGGAGATGATGTCGAGCCTCGACCACGCAGGCGTGTCCTCGCCTATCTACCCACCTCTTAGCTAGTGGAATAAACGTTAGAGGTGGTGCATTCGGAGCTATCGATGGCATAGGTGGCTGGAACTGTAGGAGCCACTCCCATGCCCAAACCTAATATAGATTGTGGACGTAAAATTTAAGTAAATTTTTACTATCTCTGTTATAATCATGAAAAGAATTGACTATGTTTTTCACCTGCATCAGCGGTATAAAACCGGCAAGGTCTCTCACGGGGCCCATGGACGACCGATACAACCGCCTATAAAGGTAAACTAGAACAGTTCCACCTAGTTGTAACCATGTAAATCATCTAGCCGCTCCAGATGATGTAAAAATCGTAAGCTGACTAGGTTTCCTGAAGTGGTCGGGAACAAAATACCACCAAACATCATCAGCAGCAACAGACTCGTCTGCCGGTCAGTATCCTCTAGTTGTGAGTCATCAGTAACCTCCACGTGCAGCGCCACCTGATGCTGTCTAACCGGCATCAACTACAATCGACTGGCACCACTCAACGCAGTTAGCTCCGCAGGCTGGAAATCGGTGAGCCTCTACAAATATGAAGTTATTCCTCTCTCGTATAGTCCCTAAGAGCATGCGGGTAAGCTACAAGTATACCATCAATAGGCAACCCAAATAGAAGCTCCACATACTCTAGCATGATGGTAGCTTAGCCGATGGGTAAATGAAATGTGTGCGTCTCCGGTCACATCTTCTCTATCATAACCATGATCAGGTCCCAGTCGAACTGCACCTGGCCGATCTATAAAATCCTGTAAAAATCCGTCCGCTGAAGGCATCTAACTGTACGGGGATGCAGTGGGTGGTCCCTAATGAACTCCCACAGATCGTCTATACGTCTGGGGTGGAAGGTCTGGACAGACATTGCCCATCCCAGATGTGTGAAGACCTATGGTTGTCCTGGAGCAACAGTAGCTCTCGAGATGCAGGTCTGGGATGCACAAGGGGAAGCTCCATGACGATGTCTGTAAATTGAACATTATTAATTAAAATATTTTTCTGTTGAATCGTTTAACATCTTTAAATATATTGTGATATTTTTTATATTAATATTTAATCAATAAATTTTCTATATTAATTATTTAGGTTGATACATTTTCTGCATTATTATTTTATATGTTAGTTTCTTATAGTTTTAACTAAAATTCAGCAAGGTTTTGTTTGAACTATCATCTTTTTCCAGCTATTTTTGGGTTATAAGTGAATTAAATAATTAATTTTCATAACTAATCATGATTTATTAATAACTATTCATATAAAATATTTAGTTTGACAAATTTTCTATATTATTGTTTTATATGTTAGTTTCTTACATTTTTTGACTAAAATTCGGGAGGGTTTTGTTTGAACTATCATCTTTTTTTTTCCAGATATTTTTGGGGTTAATAGAGAATTAAATATTTAATTTTTATAACTAATAAGATATTTTAATAATTATTCATATAACAAATACTTAGGTTGATAAATTTTCCATATTAATATTTCATAAGTTAATTTCCTACATTTTTTGACTAAAATTCTGTAGGATTTTGTTTGAACTATCATATTTTTTTTCCAGATTTTTTTGGGTTATAATAGAATTAAATATTAAATTTTCATAAGTAATCAAGATATATTCAATAATAATTCATATAAAAAATACTACAAACTTAATAGTAAATAATATTAAATTTATTTCATTCGTAACGATTGTTTGTTAACTATCATATTTTGCCCAAAATTTTCGGCAACGTCTCTTTTGTAATGTCAACTGATTTTTTTATGATTTATATCTAATGTTTGATAATTATCCACTAATACATTAATTCCATAATTGAGTACTCTAAACGAGTTTGTTAATGAGACTACTTTTTATTCTTGACTACAGAATCCTAAAGAGCACTAAAGTCACACTACTCTAAATGGCCATAAACAAAGTCAACTACCATATGCTAAAATTTATTATCGATTTTACTATGCCAAATGGCACTACATAACAATTAAAGGCACAACATAACACTAAAGAGAACTAAACAACAATAAAGTCATTAATATACGTACAACACTGAAATCACATATAAAACTAATTATTCAATAAAATAACAATATATATTTTAAATAATTTTTTAGCACATAAATAAATTAATCCGGATATAAAATAAAAAAAAATTATATTACAAAACGATCACAAAAAGCATACAACACAGTAAAATCAACTAATTAGCGCATGAGTTGCATGCGCTTTACCTTAACGGACAAACGTGCGGTTAAGGTATTGCGTATTCAACCCATGCTTTATATATAAATTGGTCATCAATTGTTTTTTTCACCTATTTTTGTATTTTGAATTAAAGAATACTAGACTTTGGTTCCGAACTCAGGACTATTAGAATGTTAGGCAAACATGATAGTTAGCATTACATTTATATTACAAATATAGGGTTTAGTCATCTAGTTGTACGTTACAATCAATTGTTAAACACATAATTAGTTACAAATTTGTTTGTTGGTTTAAGTGATACTTGTATCTAAGTATGGTGATATTGCATGAAAGAAGCTCACTTATCATTTCCCCAAAATATCTTCTTTCTGCTTAGGTCAGAATATTCCACCATTGATGATCTCCTGATCTATTTATTCTTCATATTTTAGCATGGTATTAGAGCAACAAATGTTGGGATTTGTCGTTTATTGATTCTTCTCATTGTTATCGATTATTTAAACTTGGTGGATTTTTTTCAGCTCGTTTATGGTGAATACTACGATTGATCACGCTCACTGTAACGACCTGGCCGGTCGTTTCGAGAGTATTAGCCCCGATCTCATGTTTACTGCTTTCCCCGTATCTTTTTCTGCTTATGTGACTTGCCGAGAGTTTTTTTTGTGGTTTCAGAGTATTTTGGGACACTTAATCCCTAAAACAGAATCTTAAGTTCTATGATTTTGGCCGTAGTTGGAACTATGTGAAGACGGCTCCGGAATGGAGTTTCATCGGTTCTATTAGCTCCTTTGGGTGATTTTAGATTTAGGAGCATGTCCGGATTGTGTTTTGGAGGTATGTAGCTAAGTTAGACTTGAAATGGCAAAAGTTGAATTTTTAGGAAGTTTGATTGGGAGTGGACTTTTTGATATCAGGGTCTAATTCCGATTCTGGAAGTCGGAGTAGGTCCTTAATGTCAGTTATGACTTGTGTGCAAAATTTGAGGTCAATCGCACATGGTTTGATAGGTTCCGACATCGGTTGTAAAAGTTGAAGTTTCAAAGTTCATTAAGTTTGGATTAGAGGGTGATTCGTGTTTTTGTTATTGTTTGATGTGTTTTGAGGGCTCGACTAAGCTCGAATGGTGTCTCAGGACTGGCTAAGGTCCCGGAGGCCCCGGGTGAGTTTCAAATGCTTAATGGATTGAATTGGAAGTTGGAGGAATGGCTGAAACATTGCAGCTTCTAGTGTAACTGTATCTGCGGTGGGGTTAACCGCATGTGCGGACTCACACGTGCGGAAGGAGGAGCGCATGTGCGATGTGGAGAATCCTGTTCTGTGGGCGCAGATGTGAGGCTAGGACCGCAGAAGTGGAGCCGTTCCTGCAGAGACGGGATCGCAGAAGCGGAGGGCGAGCTGAGTGAGGGTTCCACAGAAGAGGACACGAAGGTGCGGCCACCCGATCGTAAAAGCAGTCCCAGGTAACTTAAGTCATTTCTGCACCTGCGATGGAATTTTCGCAGGTGCAGCGTTGGATGTGAGACTTGAAGCTCGCAGAAGCGAAATCGCTAGGCAGAAAAAAGGCTAAGTTCGAGGGTTGTATTTCATTTTCAATTTTGGGACTTTGAGAGCTCGGATTGAGGCGATAATTCAAGGATTTTTCTGAGAGAACTTTGGGGTAATGATTCTTAACTCATTTATAGTTATATTCCACTAATCTATAATTGATTTCATTATTTAATTAAGGAATTTGGTTGAGAAATTTGGGGAAAGATGGGAGAAGTTCTTCAATAAAGTTTTTTAGTTTTGATTGGGATTTTGATATCGGATTTGGATAAATTTGGTACGAGTGAACTCGTGAGTGAATGTGTGTTCATATTTTGTGACTTTTACCCGATTCTGAGACGTGGGCCCAGGGAGGCTTTTTAAGGCGATTTTCAAATTTCTTGTTAAAGTCCTGATTTCATGAATTAGATTAGTCTATTATAGTTGTATTTATGATATGTAATTGTGTTTGGCTAGATTTGGACCGTTCGGAGTTTGATAATCAAGGAACGGGCATTCTTATTGACTGACTGAGCTTGGTTCGAGGTAAGTGGGTTGCCTAACCTTGTATGGGGAAATCCCCTTAGGATTTGGTATTGTTGTGATATGTGGGCGCCGTGTACGTGAGTTGACGAGAGCGTACACGGGCTATTTGTTGTGAAACTCAATTTATACCGAGTAGTAACCTATTTTCATCTTAATTGAGTTATACCAGCATGTGTAGTTATCCTGTTTAGTCTAATATCGCATATCTATGTGCTTTAACTGCTTATTTGAACTCTGTGCAATATGCCTAGTTGATTTTCTGCTTTTCCTTGATCTTTTTCAGTCTTAACTGTAGAATTCTTGCTATTACTGTTGTATTTTATCGGTTTGAGCTTTTTTTAGACTCCGAGGCGGTACCTTGGGAGTTCTCCCTGTATATTTACTTTTGAGACTACGAGGCGGTACCTCGGGAGTTCTCCCTGCATATTTACCTTTGAGACTACGAGGCGGTTCCTCGGGAGTTTTCCCTGCATATTTACTTTTGAGGCTACGAGGCGGTTCCTCGGGAGTTCTCCCTGCACATTTACTTTTGAGACTACGAGGCGGTACCTCGGGAGATATTTTTTCATATTTACTTTGGGACTACGAGATGGTATCTCGGAAGATCCCTTGCTGCTTACCCCTATGTGTTGTACTGCTATTTTGCTGTGTTCTCCTTTTTGTTAAATTCCAGTCTCTTATTATACTGCTATATTCTCCTGCTTTATTTATTAAATACTAGTGGGCTCTGACCTGACCTCGTGACTACTCGACCAAGGTTAGGCTTGGCACTTACTGGGTACCGTTATGGTGTACTCATGCTACTCTTCTGCACATGTTTTGTGTGCAGATCTAGGTGCTTATTATTAGCCACGTCATCAGTGAGAAGTGAAAGTTTGGAGACTTCAAGGCATATTTGCCGCGTTCGCATACCTCAGAGTCCCCCTCTATCCTCTTCTATGTCAATTACCTTCTGTATTTATTTTATTAGACTTTGGTGTATGGAGATACTAGTTTCCTCCTGTAGCTTGTGACTTATAATGTTCCGGGTATTGGGAATACTGCGTATTGCTAGGGTGTTGGTTATTGTACATGCCGAGCGATATTGTTACCCGTTATTTAGTATATGTTGCAGTTAGTTGTTAAGTTTTACTTCCATTTTTGTTATTTCCACAATGTGTTAGGCTTACCTAGCAGTAGAGACTAGGTGCCATCACGTCGTTTCACAGAGAGAGTTTGGGTCGTGACACTCACCCTCTCTGTATGGCTTTTCGGACACTCTTAGCTCGGTGATAATTCCAGTCAAGCTTACTATATTAGAAAATCATGGGTTGTAGAGTAGATCAATGCAAATCACTTTTTTAGAAAAGAGGAAGCTAGGGTTTGTTATGGGTACTTGTAAGAAGGAATATTACAAGACAGACATATTATAGAAGCAATTGGAAACTTGTAATGTGATTTTTCCCTCATAGATTATGAGCAATGTGTCTGCAGAACTCCTTGATGGTATCGTGTACGCCTCAAATATTCATCTGTAATGATCTGGCCATTTGTTTTGAGCGTTGTAACCTCGTCCCCTCATTTTCTGCCGATTCTATGCTCAATTGTTGTTGTGTGACTTTCCGAGGTAGTTGATTTGGTTATGGGGATGTTTCGGCATGAGTTGGGACACTTAGTCCCAAGGTTGGAAGCTTAAGTTTAAAGAGTTGACTGGATGTTGACTTATGTGTAAATAACTCCGAAATGGAGTTTTGACGATTCCGATATCTCCATAGGGTGATTTTGTACTTAAGGGTGTTTAGATAGTGATTTGGAGGCCCATAGGTGATTTTGGATTGAAATGGCGAAAGTTGGAAAATTTGGAATTTGGAGAGTTGAGAAGTTTGACCGAGAGTTGACTTTGTGGTTATCAGGATCAGATTTTAGTTTTGAAAGTTGAAATAGGTCCATTATCATTTATGACTTGTGAGCAAAATTTGAGGTCAATTGGGATTGATTTGATAGGTTTCGACATCGATTGCAGAAGTTGGAATTTTATTAGTTTTCATTAGGCTTGAATTGGGGTGCGATTCGTGTTTTTGATCTTGTTTGATGTGATTTGAGGCATCGACTAAGTTGTATCATATTTTAAGACTTGTGTGGTATATTTGGTTGAGGTACCGGGATCCTCGGGTGGATTTCGGGTGGTTAATTGATCGAATTTTTAACTTAAGAGATGGCTGATGAGTTTTGGATTGGTGTGATCGCACCTGTGAAGGTTTTGGTTGCAGCTGCGAGGCCATAGAAGTGAAGGGGGCATCGCAAAAGCGAGTTTGGCTGGGCTGTTTATGGGCCACATGTGTGAGGGAAATGCCGCATCTGTGAGCTCGCAGATACGGAAGGATGGTCGCAGAAGCGGAATGGGAACTGGAGAGGCAATTCCGCAAAAGCATACGGTTTTGCGCAGGAGCGCACCCGCATGTGAGGGCTTGGGACAGTGAATCGAGAGGGCTGGGGTCTAGTGTAACTTTGCAGATGCGAAGCTTTGGCTGCAAAATCGAGACCACATATGTGATTAAGTGGAGCACAGGTGCGAAAGGCCCGGGACAAAATTATATTCGAAGGGTTTCCGGGATTTTTGTCATTTTGGACTTTACAAGCTCGGATTAAGGCAATCTTTCAGAGGGGTTTCGAGCGATTTCTTGAGGTAAGCCACTTTTTATCACTTTAATGCAATAATATTGATTACCCATTGAATTCCCCACCTAGTTTATGTGTTTTTAAGGTGGAATTTTGGGAGTTTTGGGCTAGGGGTTGGAAAATGAAATTTGGGGATTAGAGTGACGATTTGGTGTTAGAATTTGGTAAATTTGGTATGGTTGGACTCGTGGTTGAATGGGTGTTAGGATTTAATTTGTAACTTTTATTGGATCCCGAGATGTGGGCCCCGGGTTGACTTTTTGACTTTTCATTAAGAACTTAACATTTTCATATGGAATTGATTCCAATAGCTTGAGTTGATTGTATCAAATTGCTTGTGGCTAGATTTGAGGCACTCAGAGGCTGATTTGTGAGGCAAGGGCTTTTTGGAGTAGAGATTCGCACGGTTTGAGATAAGTAGCACTTCTAAACTTGGCTCTGAGGGTATGAATTCGTGAAGATACGTGATATGTGATTGGTGTTGAGATGTCGCGCAAGCTAGGTGACGGGCGTGTGGGCGTGTGCCGTAATAATTGTGGTTCAGCCAATTTTTTGGAACTGTGTAGTCATATTATCTAAATATTTTTACTGTAATCTATGTGTTAGAGCACTTGAGTTGTGATTTTTGTTAGAAATCATGTTTAGGTTGTGTGCTGGTGCTGTTAGGACCCACATTGGTCGTTCTTCGCTGTTGAGTTCTTTGCTTAATTGCAGTTATGTACTCAGTCGCATTCATCATTGCATATAATAACTCAGTGTTTGTTATCATATATTGCTATATCATGTATCATTGATCTGTGCTGCTTGGCATGAGTGTTGTCAGCCCGAGAGGCTAGAGAGATTGATGACTGAGTGAGGTCGAGGGCCTGTTTGTGAGTGATATTGATGTGATCGGGCTGTACACCGCAACATGTACTATTGACTCATGATGGGATCAGGATGCACATTGTAGCAAGTGTTATTGATTCATGATGGTTTCGAACTGCACGTCGCAGTAGGTTTTATTAGCGCTGGGCAAGATCCGCCCCTATGGAATCTGACATACCAGCAATGAGCGCAGGTTTTATTGATTCACGATGAAATCGGCTGCACCCTGTAACGGGTACCATACAATGTTTAGTGACGAGTGTGATGAGTGAGAATACAGTCAAGTCAAGCACTTTGAGAGTGTGAGTATGTGAGGCTTCCATTGTTTTGAATCACATACAATATGCATATTGGAATATAGATATAGAGATTTCATATTCTTCATATCATTCAGACTTGGCATATTTTATCCTTATTGAGCTTAATGGTTAACCTAACATCATGTCTACATTTCATGTAATGTGTATGAACAAATTGCGAGTTGCTCTGAGTTATGATTGTCCTATTTCCTATCATTTCTTTACTATTAAATTCAGTATTTGGACTGTAATGGTTGAGCTCGTTACTACTTTCAGCCCAAAGTTTAGACTTGTTACTTATTGAGTTGTACTCACGCTACACTTTGCACCTCGTGTGCAGTTCCAGGTACTTCCGGGCATGGTGGTTGCTGACTTTTGGAGCTTTATCAGTTCGGAAATTATCAAGGTATCTACCTTGGCGTCCACAGACCTTGACTCTCCTCCTTTATATTTAGTTTTGTTTATACTGTTCTACCTGTCGCGCCCCTTTTTCTCGCGAAAGCGGGCTGTGTGACAACTCTTTTAAATGGAAGATAGGGTGTTAAAAGAGAAGAGTAGACACCTAACGATTTTGAGGTGCGTTAGAATACCTATTATGCAAATAACTCTGTTTGACTAGTCAACGCCATCAAAGATCGGGTAAGGGCTAAAATTACCTCAAAAAGAAGGGGTGACGCACTCTTCGAGGTCCACAACTGCGGGTCCCGGCCGAACTTAAGACTATGTGGATTATGTAACTAGGATAGGTAAAGAAATATAAAAGTCGAAGAGTTTCATTATAACACAATGAGAATTGGTAAAAATTTTAAGGACTATAAGGATACAACTATAATGGTCTATATTAAATGACTAAGTGTGAATAGCAAGTATATAAAGGAGGGGAAGGGGTCCTAAGTTTTTTAGTCTAAAGGATCAGCTCGTGCAACATAAATTATACTTCGCAACTCCTTTTAGATAGGAGTTGCTCGTATTATTCAGCGAGCACATACTATCATCTCCTGCTACACGATTACTATGTTGAAGTTATTTACCTAAAGTGTTCTAATTCAATTCTAAGTTGTGTCCTATGTGTG
Organism: Nicotiana paniculata; assembly: GCA_005239505.1. Lineage (NCBI taxonomy): Eukaryota > Viridiplantae > Streptophyta > Magnoliopsida > Solanales > Solanaceae > Nicotiana > Nicotiana paniculata. The sequence continues at coordinate 18,618 of MDKI01144534.1, read as the reverse complement.
CACTACTCGTCCCATGCCCTGTGATCCAGGAGGCTTTGGACCTCTATTTTGGTGGTTTTAGACTTACTTAGGTTGCTCAAAATGATAAAAAATAATCACGCATACAAAACAAATAGCACTGCACATAATAGCAAAGAGTGGCTCATGTTATCATTCACACATAATCAAAGAAGCATGCAAACTGATTTTTCAGATTAAGCAGTGGACGATTTCAGAACTAAGACGTATTTGGGTTGTTAAATCCTAAATGCCTGGTTTATATATGATTATGAATAATAGTACATGGGCAGTGCAATAATTTCTGGATTAACGCATAGGCAAATTGAATGTTGCAAGTCCTATAAACATGATATCTAATCATTTGCGTAAAAATTAGTGAAAACAGTCAAAGTTCTGAATTACTAATGCTGGTTTTATAAGCATGCATCTTAAACGGACGACAACGAAATAGAAAACAATAGGAACAGTTGATTAGAATATTAGAAACCTATAGCCATGATATCTAGATAAGCAGCACACTAAAAGTAATTGAAGCAACTAATAGATTGATTATTCGAAGTCCTATAGACATGATATCTAGATATGTAAAAACATTGCATTGCAGAGCCCTAATATATGTTTTCTAAGAGTGTTGAATAGTAGACATGAAAACATGTATAGCAAATACTGGAACTAACATGTCTTGACAAATTAAGTGAGGTGTGTGCGGGACTCATATAGGCATGATGTCTATCAGTGTACAGAAATAAAACATGCTAAACAAACAACAAATAGAGCAATAGATCCTTTAGACATGTTCTCTACCCTTTCATGCAAGTACTTGAATACCCCTTCTACCCCAATTTAACTAAATTTTTAATTGTTTGTTTACAAATTATTATAGAATCGGATAATGAATAATCTTATAAATATTACATAAATAATAACTACAAGCATGAAAACATGCCCAAACAAAGTAACCCAACACTGGCTGGGCCTTCAACAACCTCACTCTTCACATGACCAACAGGCCCAAATCCCAGGCTTAGTAGAATAATAAAGGATGTCTGAATTCAGAACCGAGGTCCAACAACATGTATGGCCTAATACTAGGCCCAATATGCACGACTTACCTACTGATGCCAAACTTAACCATGCAAGTGACAACTAATCAGAGAATTAATTAAACACCTTTTCACACTTAATTGTGAAAGCTGTAAATAACAACAGTTCCAACCAAGACATATAAGTAGGATCACATGAAACTTTGGAAAGTACATAAGACATACATATAACGGGCTCATGCTAGGTTTTAAAGTGACATTATTGAACATCATAAGCTAGCAAACTTCTTCAAAGAATTTTAAAACAAAGCATAGTCTATTAGCCCAAAGATTTCAGACTATTAACATGAGGATCTAGCAAATCATGGACAGGAATAAGTGAGAGGAAATTTTCACATGAATGTTTTAACATGAGAGCCTATTGATTCTATGGTCATCGACAACATAGAAACAGACTAATGGTCATAATTAAAAACAGTTGGCAAACACGTCACTTTGTTGAGCACGAAACTTAATATATTGGGTATTAGTCAGTAGTACAAAGGTTCAAAAACAATACCAGAACTCATAATAAGTGAAATTATATCGACTATAGATTAACAGGATATACATACACTATGTCTGAATCAGATATAGAGGAAGAGGCTAACTATCAAATCTCATCCTAGGAGCTCAAAATTGGACAAGTCAGGGTGCACACATTAAGTAACATGAAAGCATGTTTGGCTAACACCATGATCAAGAATTAACTCTAAGGAAGCATAAAGTCACACATGAATGATTCAACAGGAATTAGAACACATTCTGCTTGTGAATTGGTTTATCACAAGAATCCAGAATAAGACAGAAGATAAAATTAGGACAAGTAACATACATAAGCATTCAAACACACACAAACACACACAAACACACTAGACTAAACATGCTTAACAAAGCCAGAATCAGGGTTAGAAATTAGGCTAGTTTAGATGCTAGAAGAAATATAGAGCCATGAAAACAACTTTGTAGCAAATAGAGTTGCAAACGGAGATGACATAATAGCATGTTGATTCACAAAGGTTTCAGTGACATAGATTAACACAAACGAATAGAGAATGAAACTACAAAGGCCAAAGGCACTTACCAGTTACAAATTAATGGACAAGTAAGTAAGAAGAACAATTTCCAGCAGTACTTTAATCGTCAGTAGTGAAAGAACAGCAAAACCCCAAAATCCTATTGCGTCAGAGTTCCCAAGGATTTCAAGTGAACCCCGGGCAGTTCTTGCACTGAGAAGAGCAACAATCGAATTTCCGATGGCCTTGGATTTCAGCCGGCCAAGGTCTCAAATTTCAAAATAGTATAGAATGAGAGAATAAGAGAGTAACTGTAGTTAATTTCAGTGAGTAAGGTCCGTTCCAAAGGAATTAGGGGAGGGGTTTATATAGTAGCAAAATTGAAAGAACAAACATGGAAAAGCAGTCGATTAAACACAAATAAGGAAAGAATAACATGCAAAATCGATTAGAATCAATTTAGGAGAAAATCGGGCAAACCCTAGTTTGACCGGAGTCATAGATTAGCCGAAGATCTTGTTAAATCTAGCCCGTATAATCTTTCCATGGACGTATATAGACGAAAAACCGTCCCAATTAGGTCCATTCTCTCTTGATTTGGGAGATTGGTACTTGCCAAAACTGGGCAAGTACTAATTAATACCACATTTATGCAAGTAACAACGATATAATCCCAAAAGGTAAGCAAATCAGTGTAAGAATCCATGAATGGATTGGATAAAGAGAAGAGCTGGAGGCAGCAGCTAGGGTTTGTGAGGAGAGGAGAAGGTTTGAGTGGATTTGGGGGCAGCGGAGGGGTAAAATGAGGCTAGGGTTTGGGTGAGGTTAATTTAAAATGGAAGATAGTTTATGGGCCGTTGATCTCTGAGATCAATGGCCAAGATTAGAAGAATAATGGGGCGGGTCATTGAGATGGGTACCGACCGAGTCTGTTAGAGGGTTATTTGGTTTGGGCTGAGGGACTATTGGGCTAAGGGAATGAGCCAATTTTGGTCCAAAAATTAATTAAAGCTAGGCCATAATTGAAATACACAAAATTTAACAAAAGTAATTAATAAATAATAAAAATATTATTTATACCCTAAAATGATTGAAAATAATAATTTAGTATTATAAAAAATATAAAATGCTATTTTGGCACAATAATGTAATAAAAGAGCAATTATGCATGAACGTAGGCTATTATTATAAAAAAAATACATAAATAACTAAAATATATATATATAATTATATGAAACGATGTAAAATGTTTAAAACGTCTATATGGGTGTAAAAATAACAAATTTGAATGATTAAGTCATCGCAAATAATTTAAGGGAATAATTAGTAAATATTCAAGTAATTTAAATGCAAGAAAATTAATTTGAAAGCTCTAAAAATTATGAAAATTGCTTGCATAAATCTTGTAAATTAAATAATGAATGAAAAATGACAATTTGAATATATATATACTATTTAAAAAAATATGAGGGCAAAATTGGATATCAACACTACCTTCCTAGATAGTGTTTCGGTGGAGGCCGAGGTGCAGCTTGTACAATAACTAGAGTATCACCTGTAGACCCACCAGTTGCTCCAACACAGGAGCAGGTTCCAGATGTGGTTGAGTCGGTGGGACCATAATCATAATCATAACACAGCATAGACAACTCACGTAGCATAATCATAACACCACATGGACAACTCACGTGCTAGCAATCCAGTCCATCACATAGAAAGTGTGTACAAGAATATATGTATGCAATCAAGGGATATCGAATCACATACTCATATACAGGGAAAAATAACATACTAAAGTGTATGCATGTGCAAAGTGTATAACTATGGCTCAGATTAGACGTGTACGCCAAACAACAACATGCCATATGCTCAAATAGGAATCAAGATATACATATGGTCTCTAACATGATTCAAGAAGTTCACATAGTTGTACAAACATATAAAGCATCATAGTAGGAAGTACAATATCCAAAATAAGGCATAATACAACCTAAAGACTACTCTGGTTATGAATCATACATAGCAACCATATATAGGATTGTCACCTCGTATATTTGTCATTTCTCACATATTCTAATTATAAAAATAAGATCATATCCTAAGGGTTATTCCCTCACAACAGGATTAGACAAGAAACTTACCTCATCCGGGGTAGTCTTCAACCTCGAATCGTGTAAAAACTCACTATAGCCCTCCAATCACGTAAATCCAAGAGCAAAAAATTCAAATAATGCTATAATAAGAAATATCAATCCATAAACCTTCGATCTTTAAATAATTTCTAAAAAGTCAACAAAAGTCAATCTGGGATTGCGTGCCCGAAATCTGAAACTGATATTTAGCTAAAAATCTATGTTTTGCATGTAAATTACCTTGCATATGCCTCGATGTTGTTAAATTTAGCGTGAATATTTATGACTAGATTGTAATAATAATATTTATATGTGTAGGGGTCAATCAGAGGTGATATTGATAGGTAGCGCGCAAATGGAAGCCAAAATTGAAGAATTTAGAGGGAGTATGATTTTTGGCATCCAGTTTTGAGACAAGCCCCGATCAAAATGCAAAAATCAGCACAAGACAGAGTTGAGCCCCCATCTTGGTGCCACACACACTCTGTGGCGCCCTTGCGGGAATGTTTTCCTATTTTGGCTAGGACTTGATAGTTTCGACCCTACACCCCCAACTTATATAAAAGGGGTTCTAAACCTATTTTTTAGAGGGTATGTATTATTGTAGAGGCAAAAAGGTTACGAGAACACTTGGAAGCAAGGAATTACGAGAGTTTTCTCTATGTTCTTCCTTAATATGTATTTTAATGCTTTCGAATATTATCATGATTGTTAGTATGATTTTGATTAACTAAACTCTTTTATCTAGGGTTTGATGGAGCCTTTTGGAGGATGACTTTTCATTACGGATTTATATAATTTTGCCTTTGAATTTCTCTACTTGTTTAATTACGTGCTTATTTCAGTTGATTGAATTGCCATCAATTTACTGTGTCTATTTTTTTAATGTAATTCTTGGAAAATGGTACATATGTATGTTGTTTTTGAAAAATTTCACTCCTAACGTACGTGATGAATCAATACGGAGGGTCTAAAAGTGGGTTTAGGAATAATAAAGCCTTGACGGTCATAGTGAATGGTAAGATAGTGCCAGTTAGCGTAGTTTGGGAGAATATTTCTAGTAAATTGTTATAGTTGCTCGGGAGAGAATTACGACACCTAACATGATCACGATTAATGGAGAATACTTAATCAAAATTATAGGAGATGTAGTAGGAAGGATTCCAACAATTGGAAAAATCATAACTCTAGGTCTCCTTAATCTTATATGTCTCTAACCCTTAGTCTCGTTAGTTGATAATTTTACTACCTTTGAGTATTTATTAATTAATTAATTTAAAATAGAATTACAATCTTTATAACTAGGAAATCATTTGAACTTGTGTTTCTTAGCGATATTGAACAACTATAGTTAAGTCCCAGTTCTCATAGGAATTCTACCCGGACTCTTAGACCGATTTTTATAAGGCATAGTTGGGCATGATCTAATTTTGGCACCATTGCCTAGGAAGTAACGGTGTAGTTGTAGGTGTAAATATTGCTAGGATTCAAGTTTGATCATTAATTACATTTTATTTATTTTATTTGTGATATGAGAGACACGACATCTTGAAATTATGGGAGTCTGGATGTTGGTAGTTCTACGTTTGATATTCCTAATGCTTATTGTGAAGGAAACCACCCGTGGTAAAAGTATCAAAATATTTACGGGAGCGAGTTATATACACCAACTCAGTCCTACGTGTAAAATATGTGTGGTGGTCAAAATGATCGATTTTATGGTTGTGTTTTTATTTTTCATCCTCCCCCAGCCCCTTATTATGATGATTCTACTTTTTCTTATGAAGTTAACAGGAACAACGAACCATGAGATGCTAACCTAAAAGAGATCAAGAAGGATATGTGAATGTGCCTTGTGGAACAAATAAAGAGACATAATTATAGATACAAAGGCAAGAGGAAACTATTCACAATTTGAAGGCTCAAGTGAGTCAAGTGGTGGATGCTTTGAATGTTCAACAAGATAATATTGTGGATAATGGCGAATAGCAGTATGAATTAAAGTCATCAGTTGAAACTCTGATGGAGGAGTTAAGAGTAGAACATCAACAACCTAGCCAACTAAAATTTGAGGATATCGATGTTAAAGAAGTGGTACTAAAGTCAACAGTGGGCATTGAGGATATAAATTTAGTTGGCTGTAGTGTCATTGGTGTGGAGGATGTTTACAAGCTTGAAATTTATGTATTTGAGCGCGTAGGACCTAATTCCAAACACTTATCCACATTGTGTTTGGACGATGAAATAAGAGTGGATCTGTCATGACCCAACTCCGTACTAGGTCGAGACTACACCTAACGTCGCTGTTAGGAAAGCTTATAAGGAAGCTACTATTTATTTATCCCTTTTAACCTATTTTTAATTACACTGAATTTCATTCAAATGTGATACACCCCTTTTAAACAAAATATCAACATAATAAGCACATAGTATGCATTGATAATAATGACAAGTTCAACAATACGTAAGTGCTCAAATCCCCAAAACCTGGCGTCACAAGTACATGAGCAATATAGAAAATATACAAAACTACTAAAGCTACTGTCCGAAAGTAATAAACATGAATATTAAATAATATGTAAGGAGAAGTTTAGCGTGAGTATGAAGAACAACGCGTACCCAGTAAGTATCTAGTCTAACCTCCAAGAAGTAGTGACGAGGGGTTGACTCTACACTTACTAGAGGTTAATAATAATAATGAAAGTGCATAAAGTAGACATGGTGAACATACCACAAGTATCGATGAGACAAATAAAAGCAACTACAATAAATACGACAGGAATCCGTAACACATCACCAATCTCTCATAACTGGCCGTGAAGACCCTAACTCAATTGTATCCAAACTTGAACTTGTTTTGATTATTTAGCACGAAGTTTCCGGCCGAACGACCCGATCCCATAAGAATAGCGGTACTCAGTACTGCCGAGGCGAACGACCCGATACCATAAGAGTAGTGTTACCATCATACTGCTGAGGGGAACGAACCGATCCCATTAGAGTGGTATTAACATACTGTCGAGGCGATCAACCCGATCCCATAAGAGTGATGTTACTATAATGCCGAGGCGAACAACCGGTCCCATTAGAGTTGAGAAGTTTCATAAATATTCAGTATTCCTCAATTTTCCGAAATAAGAAGACTAAGTCGGTAATTGCAACTTTAAAATCCCTAGTCTTAGTTCTATTCAATACAATTAATACACATGATAAACACAACAATGCAATTAAAGGCATGATGTGGATCTAATCCTACGTGGACATATCATGGAATATAGCTACGTACGGACTCTCGTCACCTAGTGCGTACGTAGCTCCCCACACAAGAAATACACAACAATATACATCTAAGGGGATGAGTTCCCTCTTACAAGGTTAGGCAAGAGACGTACCTCATTTCCAAGCTCATCTTCGGTACACTAATCCTCTATAAAAGCCCCAAGTCGATGCCGAACAATCTGGAACTAGTCAAATATTATATAATCTAATCGATATATACTCAAAAGTTCATAATTTAGCTATTAGAGTAATTACCCAACCAAAATTGGAAGATTCTTAAAATTCGCCCCGGCCCACGTGCCCGGATTCTGGAAATTTTCGAAGATAAATAGTACCCATAGCCTCACGAACTCAAATATATAAATTTTTACTTAATCCCATAACCAATTTCGTGGTCAAATCTCATTTTTACCAAAACCCTAGGTTTCTCTCAAAATCCCATTAATTTCACCATTTTCCATGTTAAATCTACCTATGATTCGTGTATTTAGCCAAATAATTGATAGGGATCACTTACCTCTTGATGTTGATGAGATACCTCCACAAAATGCTCTTAGAATCTACTAAGACCAAGTGAAAAATGAGGGAAATAAAGCTATGTTCCGTAATAAAAGCTCTTGCACCAGTCACAGATGTCGCATTTGCGACATCTTGTTCACAAATGCGAAGAGGGGCAGGTTCGCAAAAGCGGAAGGATCTTCGCAAATGTGAAAAAAAAATAGTGCCTTCCCAACTTCGCAAAAGGGAAAGGTTCCTCGCAAATGCGAACAAAACTTTGCTTTTGCGATACCTGAGGCACCATAAAAAAAAAGAAAACTGAAGTCCTTCTACCTCTCCGAACGCGTCTGAAACTCACCTGAGCCCCCGCAGCTCCACACCGAACGTCCGCACAAGCCCTAAATCATCATACGAACTCACTCGCGTGATCGAAACACCAAAATAACATCTACAATCACGAATCGGATGCCAAAACACATAATCAAATCTTGAAACTCAAAACTTCTAAAAACACTTTAGCGCGTCCGATTCCTATCAAATCAACTCGGAATGACGCTAAATTTTGCGTGCAAGTCTTAAATCACCATACATAAATATTCCTAGGCACGGAATCCCAAACACACCTCAATAACACCAAAGTCTACTCCAAATCAAACTTAAATAACTTGGAAAACCTTTAATGCGCCAACTTTTAATATTAAACGCCAAACGCTCCCGAGTCATCTGAAACCCGATCCGAACACACGCCCAAGTCCAAAATCATCATACAAACCTATTGGGACAGTCAAATCTTGGTTCCGTGGTCGTTTACTCAAAACGTTGACTCAAGTCAAACTTAACCATTATAGGAAACTGTTAAGGAACTAAGTGTTCCGATTTCAACCCGAGTCCTTTCAAACCTGAACTAACCATCCCTCAAGTCATAGTATAGTAAAATCACATACGGGGAGTCTTAATCAGGGGAATGGGGATCTAAAAAGAAAAATGACCGGTCAGGTCGTTACATTCTCCACCTCTTAAACACGCCTTCGTCCTCGAACGACTCTAGATTCATACCTGGAGTGCTGAATAAGTGTGGATATTTGCTCCTCATGTCCTCCTCGACCTCCCAAGTCGCTTTCTCAACTGATTGACCCCTCCATTGGTCCTTTACCGCTGCAATCTTCTTGGACCTTAACTTGAAAGCATGCCTATCAATAATGGCAACTGGCTCCTCTTCATAACCCAAACTCTCATCTATCTTAATCGTGTTGTAATCCAGCACGTGCGACCTGTCGGTATGTTACCTTCGGAGCATTGAGACAGGGAAGACCGGATGAACTCCCGATAGACTGGGAGGCAAAGAAAGCTTATAAGAAGCCTCCTCAACTCGCCGCAACACCTCAAATGGTCCAATACATGATAGATCACGCTCCTTTTGATCCACGTAACTCTTATGTCTGGACTGTGCTGTGTGAAGTCGCTCCTGAATCAACTTTACCTTTTCCAAGGCATCTCTCACCAAATCAGTACCATATAACTTAGCCTCGCCAAGCTCAAACCATCCGATGGTAGAACAATATTGCCGACCATATAAAGTCTCAAATGGATCCATCTCGATGCTGGACTGATAACTGATGCTGTAAGCAAACTCGGCCAAGGGCAATAATCTATCCCACTGGCCTCCGAAGTTAACGACACATGCTCTGAGCATATCCTCCAGAATTTTAAGTGTGCTGAGCTCTACTTGGGTCTCCAACTCGCTCTAAATTGCTCTCGAGAAGTGCAAAGTGAATTAAGGGCCTCTATCTAAAATGATGGAAACAGGCACGCCATGTAACCGAACAATTTCTTGAATGTAAATCTGAGCCAATCTCTCTGAAGAATACGTATTCATAACCCGAATAAAGTGTGCCGACTTGGTCAAGCTGTCGACAATGACCCAAACTACATCAAACTTCCTCAAAGTCCACGGCAACCCAACTACGAAGTCCATAGTAATGCGCTCCCATTTCCACTCAGATATAACTATCCATTGAAGTAGGCCACATGACCTTTGGTGCTCTTACTTAACCTGCTGGTAAGTTAGGCACCTCACTACATACTCAGCTGTGTCCTTCTTCATCCGCCGCCACCAATAATGTTTCCTCAGGTCGCGATACATCTTCGTAGCCCCCGAATGAATACAATACCGAGAACTGTGCGCCTCTTCTAGATTCTTATCCCTCAAGCCATCAACATTTCTTCTCCTTCAAGCCATCAACATTAGGAACACATAGGCGACCCTGAAGATGTAGAACACCATCCTTACTGATAGTAACATCCTTGGAACTACCTTATAATACCGTTTCTCTAAGAACCAATAAGTGCGGATCATCATATTGGTGAGCCTTGATCCGCTCAAGTAATAAAGACTGAGCCACTACACAAGCAAGAACTCGTCTGGGCTCAGAAATACTCGACGACCCCATAAGCCTGTTAGCTAAGGATTGAATGTCAATGGCCTCTCCTCTGCTGAAATGAATGCCAAACTCCCCATACTCTCAGCCTTTCTGCTCAAGGTATCCGTAACCACATTCGTCTTGCTCGAATGATAAAGTATGGTAATATCATAGTCCTTTAGTAACTCAAGCCATCTGCGCGGACTCAAATTGAGATCCCTTTGCTTGAAAAAATGTTGTAAGCTGCATTGATCGGTGTAAACCTCACAGGACACCCCATAAAGATAATGCCTCCTGATCTTAAGAGCATGAACTATCACAGCCCAATCCAAATCATGTACGGGGTAATTCTTCTCGTGGGGGTTCAACTGACGTGAAGCATATGCAATAACTCGCCCTTCCTGCATCAATACACAACCCAGACAAACACGTTAAGTGTCGCAATATACTGTATACATCCTCGAACCGGAAGACAACACTAAAACTGGTGTTGTAGTCAAAGCTGTCTTGAGATTCTAAAAGCTCGCCTCGCAATCATCAGACCACCGGAGCGGAGCACCCTTCTGGGTCAATATAGTCAAAGGTTCTGCAATAAATGAGAATCCCTATACAAACCCGCAATAATAACCTGCTAACCCCAGGAAACTCCTGATCTCGGTTGCTGTGGTAGGACGAGGCCAACTCCGGACAACCTCGATCTTCCTGGGATCTACCTTTATACCCTTGCCTACTACAACATGCCCCAAGAATTACTTAGTATCTAACCATAACTCACACTTGGAGAACTTAGCATATAACTTCTGTTCCTGCAAGGTCTGAAGCACAACTCTTAAATGCTACTCGTGCTCCTCCATGCTATGTGAGTAGATCAATATGTTATCAAAGAAGACAATGACAAGAGAATCAAGATACAGACTGAACACTCGGTTCATCAAATACATAAACTCCGCTGAGGCGTTAATCAAGCCAAAAGACATCACCAAAACCTCATAGTGACCATATCTAGTCCAGAAAGTCATCTTTGAAACATCCAAAGCACGAATCTTCAGCTGATGATACCCAGATCTCAAGTCGATCTTAGATAACACCCTGGCAACCTGCAACTGGTCAAACAAATCATCAATACGCGGCAATGGGTACTTTTTCTTAATGGTAACTTTGTTCAACTGGCGGTAATCAATGCACATCTGCATAGTCCCATCCTTCTTCTTCACGAACAACACTGGTGCACCCCGAGGCAACATACTCGGCCTGACAAACCCCTTTGCTACCAACTCCTCAAGTTATTTCTTCAACTTCTTCAACTCTTTCGGAGCCATGAAGTACTATGGAATAGACATAGGCTGGGTACCTGGAGCCAAATCAACACAGAAATCTATTACACCCCATGTTTTCGTACGTGAAAGTACGACATAAGTAAATTGATGAAAGTTCGAAAATGAGATATTAAATTTCGCAATTCGTACGTTAAAGCTTCGTCGTAAGTTAATCGACGTAAGTTTGGGAATGAGATTTATTTTGGGATTATAATCATCATGCTATTTCAAACAAGTGATAAGTAAATTCATGAAGGTGAGAGGGTAAGTGAATCGAAGAAAATGAGTCTCATCGAAGCTTGACAATTTGGGATAAAATATGGTCCAAGCTATAATACCCGATATTTATGGACTAGTACCATACAAGGTACCACATGACCATTATTGTGAGGTGTATAAGGTATGCTAAAAGTGAGTAGTATTTTAAGTAAGTGGATAAAATTCTTAATTATGTGGGTAATTGATTAATTATTAGGTAATGAGATATTACCTAGTTAATTAATAATTAGTGGTTGTCTTTGGATAAGACTAAGGTCTTTGGATAAGAATTAAATCAACCCACGTGGCAGCCACATGCAAATGCCTTAAGTGATTCATATACACATTATGTGACTCATATACCATTTTAGTAAAAGGTGGGTCAGTAGTCTTATTGAGTGCTTGAGAATAAACTAAAGAACACTTGAGAGACACTGTTTCCAAGAGGTAAATTTATGACAAAAAGAAGAATAACTATTTGGATGCAATATGCTTATAAATTGATGATTAACATTTAGGTAGTATGTTTACAGAACTTATCCGTAAGACTTGGCTTATCATCCCTTTCCATTTCTACTATTGATCAATGGATATCACGTAAGGATTCAAGAATTCAAGGATTCTAGCAAGAAAACTACTTAAGCATCTTAGCAACGTGAATCGAAAGAAGCCCGGTATGATCTTTCTCAAAAATATCATACGAATTTTTCCCTACTCCAGATATGTTAAGGCTATCCCTTCTTTATTTTTGGCATGATCTATACGAACGAATGAAACGAGAAAATGCACAACTTCTATAACATACTCTATTCGTAGAAATGCTAAAGATATGTATATTTTCTTCTTCCACGTGTCATATTATTCTATCATCTATTCATAGGTTTCAGAATAATACGCAGTTGAAAAAGTTTATCCGGAAGGAATATTGAGATTATTACATATTTTTCATGCTTTTCATTCATTTATACATGTGCATTGAACCATGACCAGATGTCGTTATATACGCGTATATATGTAAATATATGTATATGGGATATGGGGAAAGGTTACGGCGTTATATACGCACTACCACCTGATCAACTGGTATATGATGATGATGTTGCCCACAGTGGCTGAAATATGGTTCAAACGGTGTTATATACGCGTATATATGTATGTATATTCAAACAACGTTATATACGCATATATATGTATGTATATATATGTACATGGGATATGGAAAAGGTTATGGCGCTATATACGCACCACCACCTGATCAGCTGGTATACGATGATGATTTTGCCTACAGTGGTTGATATGATATGATGGGATGCCCTCAGAGGCTGATGATGTTATGAACCATGTACCTATGCACGACATGACGTTCATGCGCATATGCACGACGCTAAAAGAAATTTATGATTTACAAAGTTATTTAGAGTTACAGGTTGAGTCATGTACTCTATATGTCATCCATGTCTCTTATGTATTTATTTATGTGCCTTACATACTCGATACATTATTCGTACTGACGTCCCTTTTGCTTGGGGACACTGCGTTTCATGCCCGTAGGTCCCGATAGACAGGTCGAGAGCCCTCCAAGTAGGCTATCAGCTCAACGGAAGATATTGGTGCACTCTATTTGCTTCAGAGTTGCTTGTTTGGTTAGTATGATTTAGACGTGTATTATTTGGTATGGAGGGACTCTGTCCTGACCTTTATGAAATTTATGTACTCTTAGAGGGTTGTAGACATATGTCGTGTAAGTGAAATATTGTACGGCCTTGTCGACCTATGTTTTGAGTTTATAAACGATTATGTTGGCCTATTAGGCTCGTATGTCACATGTATATGATGATGTAATAAGAAAGATACGTTACGTTGGTGCTCAGTTGAGTAAGGTACCGGGTGCTCGTCGCGGCCCATCGGTTTAAGTCGTGACAAAAGTGGTATCAAAGCAGTTCTGTCATAGGGAGTCTACAAGCCGTGTCTAGTAGTCTCGTTTATAGGTGTGTCGTGAACCACACTTATAAGCAGGAGGCTATAGGGAATTTAGGATTGTCACTCTTTCTTCTTACTCTAGATCGTGTGGTAGAGCTCACTTATAAGAATTCAAGTCCCGAACTTCTATTTTATTTCGTAATAAGACAATATCTACGTTCAGAAAGATGATCGATAAGAGATATAGCCGTGGAAGTGTTGAATTAGAGGAACTCGACTTTGTATCATGCTTATGAAAGTATATGTGAGATCTTCAGCAGATCATGTACGTACTGAAAGGTGTAAGCCTCTTGATTAGAATCCTTAAGGAAAGAATGCCTATTCACCTTTATGATGAAAGAAAATAAGAGATTAAGAAGATAAATACAAGTTTCAACAAGCAAAAGAAGCAAGATAAAGAATGGTACGAGGCGCCCAGTTAACAAAGGTTAACAGTGTCTATAATTCAGGCAGAGGCACATAAGCTTTTTGAGTTATATTCCATAGTAATAGAGGTATATACAATTGGTCGCACCCATTCAGGATATGCCCTATGAGGGTTAATAGAAGTAGTATAAGAAGATATATGGATGAATTGGTTGTGACAATTGACATTTCCGAAGGATATTGCAAATGTGCTAACAGATCTCCTTGTGAGACCCCCAGATGGTACACTTTAAAATAGTTCATCCAGATATGAGTACTACAAAGACACGCACTACAAGCCTTGAAGGGACACATATTACCTTAGTATGGCTTGCGTCCCTAGTAAAGCGAGAAAGTTAAGCAACTTGAATAGCCACTGGATGGAGCAAAGGAAAGCTAAAAGCGAAAGAATGTCGTATTGAAGTTTTCAAAAGAAAAGGGATATGCAGGAATATTAGCAGAGTAATAAGAAGAGAGAGAAGGAAGCATTATGAGTAAGGTATGATAGACTGATGAAAACGGTAGAGTGTTACAAAACCTATAGTCAAACGAAGAAAGAGACGAAAGGTGATGGGCCTTAAGACAACGAAAGAGTATAGGCCATAAGGTTATATCCTCATTTCGAGAAATAAGTTCGTAACTCCAACGCGACTACCAGAGGGGAGAGTTAATCTCCAGAGTAACAGAAATCAGTATGGATTGGCAAACAAGATAAACTAAATATGAATTAGGGACTGAATGATTGGCAAGTACTCAACATCATGGGAATTTCAGATTTCGTTCCGGCGGTAATAGAAGGGACCACAGAAGAAGACTCACAATGAATACAGAGAATAGTCATTCGGGGAGACGCTTCCCTAGAGCAAGCAATGTGAGAAAAGTTAAGCTTAAGAGACTGTATGTTCCAGTTACGCTAAGTGTCACCCTCGCAAGTAAGGGAATTTGTCATTCTTGGTACAGAAGAATTGCCAAGGCAAGTAAGGATCATTGATGTTGAGAAACGACGCCAAAGATGAAGAGATAAAATATATATAGGTAGATCTTCGTGGCTTCAGTTTTAGTACATCCCTAAAGGGGGGAATATGGAGTAAGGTGGCATTAAGCCAGAATTAAGTGGTTCTAGTGACTATGGAATGGTAAAGGAAGAATGTGATAAATGAAAGAGGAATGAGATGACACTTATCCAAATCTTACAAATACGCTAGGATTCAAGAATATTGTGCAAGCACGACATCAAGGAAAGGAAGTAAAGGTTCCTGCCCGAGCTGTTATTAATTAATAAGGAGCCAGCGCGAGACGTAAGTTAAGACAAAAGAAGTAACCCAAGAAAGATTATGAGGAATATTGATATGAGAATGGGCCAATGAGTAGTTAGTAATTGGTTAGGAAGATCCCAGTTATGGCTAAACAGGAGGTTACAAACGAATTATCAGATCGTGTGAGATAAAAATAGTAGAACCCAACATGGAGAGTTCAGCCTCGAAGAATATCATTATAATACTTGAGATGTATTCAAATAAGAGTCGGGGTAGTTAAAGATACGTATGAATGTTACGGGGATAAAATAAAGTGCCAGTGGGAAGGCAGTCAAAATAGCAGTTCAGAAGCAACCATACAAGCACAAGAGCATGGAAGTAAGCAACCATGGATGATTATAGGCAAGTAAGGACATAAAAAAGGTCTGTAATAAGCTCACAACTTTACGAGAATCAAGGGTTCTCCCTAAGTACTACAACAAAAGACTAGATGAGGAGATAAGAAAGAAGGCTTCAACCTAAGCACAACGACCTAAAGAGAAAATGGTCGTATAACAACAATCTCGCAACAACATTGTAAGCATTCCAAGGGAAAGTGGCACCTACCATGGATAATGAACGAGAAGTAAGAATTAAAAGTAATATTCGAGATCATATTAGTTGTATGAAAACTTTGGCAAGAATGGGCACTAAGATAAGTTAAGTATGGACGCAACAAGGGGGCAAAAAGACCAGGAAAAGTAATAGATTACCTTGAAAGAAAGCTAAGATGGAACAAAAGAATTATTTGATCAAAGATCCAGGGTTAGTACGCTATGGATACACTCAAGATTTTGGAGCATTATCCAGGCAGCATATTTGTTGACAATCATACAACCATAGAAGACTCCGGTATAAGTTAAAAGAAAGAATTGAGCACGGGGCATAGACAAAGTATTGAGTTGTTAGAAGATTGTATCATGGATATTCCATAACACCTATGAAAGGATAAGGTAATAACTAATACCATGAGCCACAGATCGGAATATAGCTTAAGCCTACATAAAGGCTGATCAGAAGGAAGAAAAACTAAATAATTACATCACCCAAGTAAATCAGGAGTCTGATTATTGGACCTAGAAAATTATAGAAGCTGTGCTTGAGAACATGGAAGAATCACTCTTAATATCAGAGGTGCAAGAGAAATAATACAACAACCATAATCTATAATGGATCTACAAGAAACCCAGTTAGAAGAAGTACCAGCCTTGTAAGAAGTCAGTATGAAGCTCCCACCAGATTATGTATGCACCAGAGGTGCAAGTATTATAATAAAGCTTCAAGTTATGGACGTGAATTACACCTAGGTGGAAGGGAAGTCATGAAAGAAATAGAAAATACGATGCGAGATTTTAAGGTAAGTAAGGTAAAGGTGAACAACGTAAGAGATACTCAGAGGCAGAAGATCGTGAATAGTCCATACTTCGGATAAAAGGCTAGAAGCACGGGGATTCAATATCTAGGAATAATAGCGGCATTGTCAGTAGCATATCTTCTAGCCTATGGTCTAGGTATCAAAAATCTTGACTAAGAGAGTAAAGAAGAGTTAGAGATGATGTGATGTCTCGCTTGATGTTCCAAAATGATACAAGGAAATCTATGATGCAAGCAAGTTGAAAGGTTGAAAGTAATATAAATAGTTATGTGTAGGTCAAAAGCTATTGTATGGTGAAGCGACAAGGTCCTAGAAGAAAGGAGTAAGGATAAGAACGGGCGAGTGAGAAGGTAATGAAAATGGATAAGTCCTCAGGATTAAGCCCATGAAAACAAGAAGAGCATATGGTTTATCTAAGTTATACAAAGCTCACTATATCCTGAATGAACTCAAAGGAGTATAGGACTAATAAGCATTTAGAAGAGGTGGAATGCTGCCCTAGTAATAGAATAAGGGTGTAATTGTGATAGATAAAGTATGTCGTTTGGGCCTTCGATTGAGTCATGATCTGACAAAGTAAAGAAAGGGATATCATGAATTGGACAGGATTAAAATGACCACGCAAGGTGAATCACATTGGGATGCTGTGAGATACGGTTATGAAAGCATGGTATTGCCCTAGGTGGATCAGTATAATCATTTCAAATGTTCCTCGATGTGACGTGAGCCCTAGTGGTCGTGTTACATAAGACCTCACTAACGATAAATTAAAGTAAGAGTTATGGTATAATATGGCTTACCTGGATGAAGTAAAGTCGTACGGATGGATAAACGGATCTACGAAATAAGGTAAAACAATATTTGTAAGTTCGACAAAGTACCGAGAAAAGAACTTCAATATACCTATAGATGCCCAGAGGGACATTTTATCAAGCTTTGTACATTTTCCCAAAGTGAGGCCTTGAGATTGGCGCACCTACAAGGAAAAAGTCAAATAGGCTGCATAACCGAAGGTAGCAACAGTTACGAGATTGAAAAGATTCCGACACGATCATAGTGTGAGAAAGAGACCTAAAGGGGGGAATGCCTTGACCTTTGGATTTATTCAAAGAACAGTTGCCTATATGGATAGAAGATTATTAAAGTATTCACAAGAGCTATGGGTTATAAGAATGATAAGTGCATCAGTCAACATTCGAGGATGAATGTTCCAAAGGAGGGAATGATGTTACACCCTACGTTTTCGTACGTGAAAGTACGACATAAGTAAATTGATGAAAGTTCAAAAATGAGATATTAAATTCCGCATTTTTGTACGTTAAAGCTTCATCGTAAGTTAATCGACGTAAGTTTGGGAATGAGATTTATTTTGGGGTTATAATCATCATACTATTTCAAACAAGTGATAAGTAAATTCATGAAGGTGAGAGGGTAAGTGAATCGAAGAAAATGAGTCTCAACGAAGTTTAACAATTTGGGATAAAATATGGTCCAAGTTGTAATACCCGATATTTATGGACTAGTACCATACAAGGTACCACATGACCATGATTGTGAGGTGT